>JANHFN010005351.1:54633-71196 GCA_032468175.1 Toxicocalamus goodenoughensis
GATGGAAACTGAACAAGGAGAGATTTAACCTGGAAACAAGGAGAAACTTTCTGACAGTGAGAACAATCAACCAATGGGACAGCTTCTCTTCGGAAGTTGTGGAAGCGCCATCAGTTGGGACTTTCAAGAAGAGATTGGACTGCCATTTGTCATAAATTGTGTAGGGTCTCCCGCTTGGGCGGGGGGGGATTGGACTAGATGATCTACAAAGTCCCTTCCAACTCTGATTATCTGTATCTGGTAGGAAAGAAGGAAGGAAGGAAGGAAGGAAGGAAGGAAGGAAGGAAGGAAGGAAGGAAGGAAGGAAGGAAGGAAGAAGATTTCCATGTTATAGTCCTCCCTTAGCAACAGAAGCTGGATGGCAATTTGGGCCAGTCTCTCTCTTAGCTTTAGACTAAGAAATCTAAAAGAATCTATCTACCAATTGGACCAGCATGATAGATTACAGTTCATAACCTTTAATGAAGAGGTCTTCATCATGCAGTGGATTTATTTAGACTGATAATACTGATAGATTCTGACAGTTTGGTCAAACTGAGAGTTCAGGAATTTGCTACTTGGCAAACCTCATCTGATTACTTCATGCCATGTCTAAGTAGGTGTTCAGCATGTGACTCAGTACAAAATAATTCTCAGGCTTTCAACAAAATACTACACAATGCAGAGCTGTACGGTTTATACATTCAGATCTGTTATACAGCCATATATCTTCAATGGTATTAACAGCAACTTACATGAAAAGGAATTGAACAAATTGGTTATTAAAAATATCTGCGGAACCAAGAAATCCAAAGCTAAATAGCAGATGCATTAAACCTTTTTCTTCTGTAGTCAAAGATTTACAACAGGAACATAACTTTGAGAGTGATCTTTGAATATGAAAACCCCATATTGTGTCTGCATCCTCTGATGGGAGTAATTTAGAAGCTCTGCAGTGTCATATATGGTCAACAGAGTTGTACAGATTTCATAGCAGAATAAAGCAAACTTACTACAACAGTAGGAAAGAC
Source organism: Toxicocalamus goodenoughensis (assembly GCA_032468175.1). Lineage (NCBI taxonomy): Eukaryota > Metazoa > Chordata > Lepidosauria > Squamata > Elapidae > Toxicocalamus > Toxicocalamus goodenoughensis. Next base: position 55,644 of record JANHFN010005351.1, read on the forward strand.
AACATGTGTTAAGACTGAAATGTATGCAGAAGATAGTCTCCTTCCTGATGGGCAGTGTATGTACTGCAAGAGGCAGTCGTGGATCCTGTTACAAAGCTGTCAAGCAATGGAAACCAGATGTTTGCAAGTTCAAAGGAGAGAGGACTAGTCACGAGCTAATATTTGTCAATCTTCAGAAGGGAAAAAATGTTGGCAGACCCTTGAAACAAGCCAGCTGTTGACCTAATGTTTCAATTTTTCTTCCTACCAAGCAGCTAGAATGCCAAATGCTCTTGGCACAAGTTTCTATAAGAGGTACTTCAGGTCTTATTACTGAAGGGCTCCAGAAACAGATCACTTAAAGGTCAAACATGCAAGTCATACCATAAGTGGTCATTTACTGCATATTTAAAAAATTTAACAAGACGTTACTAAGGCAACAAAGATAAACAAGTACCACCATAATTCACAGTCCTTGAGGGTTAAAAAAAAATCTACCACCAAGTTGCAAATAAGCATGTTCTTCAAAGAGGTATCCAAAATTGGTTTAATAAAAGCATTCAATTATTGGTTTTATGAAGTGAGGTGTAGTATGGGCAACTGGCAAGATAAATGTGAAGTCCCTAGACTGGTGCTGTCTAGTCTAGTCTCATCTAATCCATCCTTGATCTACCTTTGGTTTGTCTTTCTTTCAAGTAAAAATCCTAGTCTGAAACTGATGATCAAAGGTTAAGGTTCGTTCTCCAAACTTGTGGGTTGGTTTCTGAATGATTTATTACCAGGCTAGGTAACCAGGCTAGGTGTAGCCCAAGCTACAGATAGATATTTATTTATTACCTTTATTGTCAGAGTACAACATTTGTACAATAAGATTGGCTGAGCCTCTCTTCGTGCACACCCCCCAACACAACTCACAGTGAGGATAGAAGTCCCGCCAGTCTATCATACTATGTTGACATGAAGTTATTTTCCATTCAGAAATCTGACAGCCCACAGGTAAAAACTGTTCTTCAGCCTATTGGTGCGGCTGGCTATGCTTCTATATCCTACCTGATGGTAGAAGAGTGAAGAAGTGCTGACCGGGATGTGAGTCGTCCCTGAGAATTTTCCTCACTCTTCTAAGGCAGCGAGCCCTAGCAATGTCTTCTAGTGGTATCAGGGAACAGCCCATGATATTCTCTACTATTGCAAACTGATGATCAACCTAAGGCTTTATATATTGGTTCTGACAGTAGATTGAAAGGCATTCAACTGAGTGCTTCCCAGCAAAAGCATAAATAGCATTAATGGGCATATAATTAGTAACTAGACACCTAACATTTAGATGAAAGACCATTTAATCATATGAACCTCCAATGTGCAGTCTAAAATTATGTTATGCAAGCCATACATTGGCCATCTTGGTGAGTGTGGACAGAAGATGTAAGTTTATTGTATCAGCAGACTTCTTCCATTCCAAAAATGTATGTGTGTATTTATTTATTTTTTAAATTTTATTTATTTATTTATTCATTGGCTTTCTTGAGGTAGCATAGATATTTAATGCTGCCAGCTCCCAATGACAACCATATAAGATGGGCTGAGATGTTCTGATTCTTGGACAAAGACAAATGTAATAATGGCAGGCAAGATGTCCAAGTTATATATCAATATTTAATGCAAACTTTCAAAAAAATCTTTCTCCAAGAGTAGCATCACCTTGCCTGAACAATTTATACTCATATATGGGTACTCAAGTAGTATCATGCCTCTGACAGATCAGTATGGAAGGACCCACTAGATCTTCCACGTTGAGGCTATAATTTTTAGATTTGTGGTTCAAATATTGCCTGTCAAATAAATAAAAACATTTAACTGTACCGTGACACCTGACAATAGCAAAAAGGGCCAGTTTATCAATTTTAACTTAGAATTGTAGATGTGTTATTATTTTCATATATATCTGATGAAGCATGCCAAAGTATCATTTATTGAAAGGTAGTAACAAATTAGTAAGGGAACTGCTTCTTTGGAAGTTTGTACAGCCCAAGCCAATCTATATAAACAAGTTTTTTTTAACAGATGTGGTTTCCAAAGAGAAATCAAACCTTTTTTACTAGTGACATCTGGAAAGCAGACTGAACGCTAGATGCATCTTAACAAAATAAAAGAGAAAGTATAATTTCCCAGCTCTAACAGTCAGCAGTAAAAAGATTTAGTTTTAGTTGGTAGTGGTAGCTTGTGCTCCACTTTTTGTCATTTCAGCTACGCTTGGAAGCTAGAGGGCTAAATCCAGCTGACGGTTTTCATACTTTATGATTACAAATCAAAAGGAAGAATAAGTTTCTTTATAAAATCTTATGTGTAACATTTTGATTTCTTAGATTGACAAATAACTGGACTCTCTCTCAAGAATCCTGAAATATAAGAAATATATATAACCTTGTGATACAGATATCTCAAGCTGAGTCTCTTTAGTTTTTGAGGTGTTCCTGTTAATTATACTGAACTTCTTCCTAATATATGCTGCTGGGCATATGAACTAACATAAAAAGATATCACAAAACATAGCATCAAATCAGAGCAAGGCAATAATTAAAATAGACATACCGAATCATCAGTTTTGAGAATTACACAAAAGTGCAACTCAATGGCTCACGACGGGTGCAGGCATTAGAATACTATCATCACTGCCACCATTACATACCATTCTTCTTCTCATATACATTCCTTCCCATTCCCCTCCCCATCTTAAGTCCTAATAATATATATGCTCACTCATATAGATTGTTCCACACATGCACCCTCTTGCTCCTCTTATTTTATTGGTAGAGATGGGGAAGCTTAAATTGTTGTGTGTATGTTGAGATTCAGAATGCCACTCAGATGATTAGGAACCACAAATAAGAATGTCCTGGCACCAAGCAGTTGGAAGGAGGATATAATTAAGAAGGAAAAACTAAGAAAACTTATCTTCTTTTAATCTGCACTCTGAATGCCATTTGGAAAGAATTATTATTTTTTGCTTGAGGATGGTGCCACAGGGCTATTAAAATTGAATTTGTGATCCCCAGCCTAATAAGCTGTGAGGTTAGGCATACGTTTATAAGGAAAACGGGTCTGAACATTCATAGCCAGTGATATACAAAACTTGAAGATTGTTCAGAAAGGGCAGGATACAACAACTTGTTAACCTAATGGGCAGAGAATAAGCAATGAAAAGAATAAATGCTATCAAAGACATTTTCTATGAAGGATTTTCATCCTGAAATCATAAAGCTGAAAGAGAGTCCATAATCATCACAGGAATACATATATTTCTACTCATTCTAAGCAGAGCAAGAATTATTCACCAGGAAGAGTGGGGAAAGGAAAATATTTGTGGTGCAATGTCATCAGTTTGGATTCTCATGTAGAAACTTTTATGCAAACATTCTCAGGACCAAAATGGCTGAAAGATTCATGGCATGAAATAGATTCATACAGCTCTTACCAGTCCAGTCACACCCAAGGACTTCTAATCGCATCCCAATCCCTGCTGGAGACCATCTTTCTGGGTAAATTCTGATGAATTGTCCAGGAACAGGATCAAATCTTCTAACTTCAGGGGTGTCGTAGTGCATATTCCCTTCAAATATCTTAGAGAAACAGAGTTTAAATAGGACTCTCCTAGGTTTAGAGCCAAATAAATAACAAACAAACAAACAAATAGTAAAAGAACTCTTTGGAAGACTGGTTATTCCTTCAAATTTACTTGAACTTTTTATTCTACTCTCAAACTGGTGGCCCACAGGTCACATGCATCACATCCATACCCACCCCAGCTCCGTGAATGGGGAAAATGTTGCAAAATGTCACATGATGGCAATGTGACACAGTGAGTTTGACACCTGTGTACTAAGCAACAATCAGGCCCATTGTAATGAATTGGGACAACCTGAAGAATGTAACTGGTTACACAATGATCATGAAAAGACAAAATAGAAAAATGCTGGGGGGGGAAATAATGGCTTATACTCAATCTACTTGAAAAAGGACCTTTTTGTTAGCTTTCAGATAAGGATGTACTGTTCTCTGCATCCAAATTCAAAGAGATATTTCAAAGGACGTATGGTTTAGCAACCTCCTGAAAGAAGTGCCATCTGAGCTCACAAGCCACCTGTGCAATCTATGGAAAATATGTGTTTGAATTAAGAAAATACCACAAGGTGCTTCGGATTATGCATGGCTATTAGCACCTCCTTATACCACAAGCAGATTTTTCTGGCTACTGTCTGAGCTCAGAAAGCACCAACATAAAGTATATACCACTCCAGGGCACCTTTCAGTTTGAATTCAATGTGTAGCACATTTCTATTTTTGTATTATTATTAGCTTTTCATCAATTGTGACATATTAGACCAAACCGCAGAAGCTTGTAATATTTAAGAATGCAAGCTGTCAGTATCATCTTGTCAGCAGATTGCTTTTTATTGAAGAGGAGCAATACTGAAGCTGCTTTTTCAAGAATAAATGACAATATATTCATTGAATGTTACCTCTATTTGAGAAGGTAAAAAGAAAAATACCCAACCAAGAAATACATCTTATACCAAAGTTGGCCATGATTATCAGAAAACATTTTCTATCTTAAATGTACCAATGGTTGAATTATCTAAGGAAATTCTACAGCAAGGGAGAAAGATAATCAGGCTTTTTCACCTTTGGTACAAGCTAAGGCATTTGTTTTCAAATACATTTGATCTGTAAAGTAATTGAGAGACAGGATATGGTGCTTCAGTTTCAAAATTACTCTCCCTTCCCTCTGTCTCCATCTCCTTCTTCTGCTAGCCAGAGTCTGTGGCCAACTGAAAAGTTCCATGCCTGAGAGCAGGATGCTGCTGCCAAGTGGGATGCAGTCCATCTGACAAACCACACAGCGTGCTTTGGCACAGGACATGCCTCCTCCTAGCTAGATGTTGATACCAGATATACTGACTCAAATCTGGTACAACTCTACTAACTTCTTGTGTAAACACTACTGACTTCTGACTTGGCTGTTAATGGTCTTCTTTTCCTTATCCACCCCACACATTTTTCCATCAAGACACCTCTCTATGATACCATTTGTACTAATTCAAGGAATTAGCTAACAGAAACTTAGACTGTGTTTGTCTATGATTTAGAGCTTTGGGCCTCCTGAACTAAGGTTTTAACAGTGGTGCAAAAGTTTAAGGATCTCTTAAATCCTTAGCAAGTAAGAATGTCACTGGAAAAATTAAGCAGAAGCTTCAATAATAACAACCCAAATATGGGCTCTAAAGCTATTTTTATCACAAATGGTCTATACGCTATACCCTCACCTTCCTCTGAATCATATGAAGAACAATAGCCTACTTTTCACTGAGGAGATAAAACAGAGACAAGGCAGGATACAGTGTACCAGGGCTGTACCAACATTCTTTGCAGAAATGGTGACACTGGTGGGGGAGAAGTAATCAAGACTAAGCCATCCTCTCGCTAAAACTGTCAAGAAAAAAGCAAAGGTTTCCCTGTCCAGTCGTGTCCGACTCTAGGGGGTGATGCTCATCTCAGTTTCTTCCCTGTATTGATTCATTTTAAAAAAGCATCCACAACTGCCATCATTTCTAACTGGATACTACTTGGCTGTTTGTCTTGCTTTGTCTATCCAAGCCACTAAGACACCCTGATGTCACTTCCTACAATAGCACGATAAAATTATTGGTAAGGTGTAGGGAATGCTGATATGGATGTAATCTCAACCCTACATTTTCCATTTTCCCAGTCAAGCAGAAAAAGACTTGTGGGACAGGGGAAAAAAGGGGGAAGGCACGTCCCTCACCCCCTGAGATGCTGGGTTGAAAGACTTTTTCTTTTTTTAATCCAGCACCTTTGTTGCACAGATCTGCCCAAAAAACAAACCCTGGAGCAGCAGTAAAACCCTATTTCAGGACTGGTGATTAGGCAGCTTCATGTCCTTTTTGGAAAGTGCATGAAGCAGAGGAGACTGTCTTGTATAGACATTGTGATTTCTAATCTCTCAACAGAGAATTCCCCAACACCTGCTGCTCTGCTCAGTGGTACTTATTTCTAACATCTGTTTTTCTATGTACAGTAAGTGGTCAATAGTTGCTGTTGAGCGTTTAAAGACATATTCAGCAACACATGCAATCTGAAATGAAAAGGCCCATGTGTAAATTTGCTATATGAGGGAAAAGAGAAAGAAGTGAAAAATAGATGACGCTTTCCAGCTTCTAAGTGGTCCAGCTTTTCCACTACAAGAAGATGATCCTACTGATAAATAGGAAGAAAGAAAGGGAGGAAAGAGGGACGAGGAAATACATTCATAGATAAGACCCCTCCTCTTTCCCACATCCTTTTGAAACATACATTCATGTTAAATGGTTTTATGCTACTTCAATCATTTCAACTTTAAGCAGCTCATTGAGAACTATTGCATAACCACTAAGAATGTTTTTATACTGAGATAAGTGTGAAACATATGACTTTGCAGGTAGGATTGTGGTTTGGACAAGGACCAGAGGTGGTATTCAGCAGGTTCTGACCAGATCTGGAGAACCGATAGCAGAAATTTTGAGTAGTTCAGAGAACCGGCAAACATCAACTCTGACTGGCGATTTTACAATATCCTTCCCTTGCCATACCCACCAAGCCATACCCACAGAACTGGTAGTAAAAAAATTTGAATCCCACCACTGACAAGGACCCTTCAAAGTGGATAGACCCCTTCACATCTCCTGAAGCAAAGGCTCCCACAGCCATAATAACCAGTTTGGCAGTTCAATTCTCACTGGCTCAAGGTTGACTCAGCCTTTCATCCATCTGAGATTGGTAAAATGAGGAGTCGGATTGTTGGGGGCAATAGGCTGATTCTGTAAACTGCTTAGAGAGGACTATAAAGCACTGTGAAGCGGTATATAAGTCTAAGTGCTATTGCTTTAATAAATTTCACCAGCAAGGAAGAAGAAATAAAAGGAAAAAAGTACCAATGCCCAGTAGCAGTGCCCTATTACACTCCAACAAAAAGGTCTTACCTTTGGCTGCATGGTCCGGGGATCTTGTATTGAATGCCAGTCTTTCCCATCCATGCTGTAGGCCACTTTAAACTTCTTCACAAAAGCTCGGGCCTCCGCCACATTAATGCTGTCCCCACCTCGGGCCCCTTGGATAATCACTCCTTTCACATTCTTTGGGAGTCCCAGGTCTACCTGTAGCCACTCCTCACTAGGCTGGGCTTGAGGGATGCGTGGGAACCATCCTGAGCGGCTGCTGACTAGGCGTGCCACACTGGGAACCCAGTGATATTCTCTGGTAGAAGAAGCTGAGATTTGAGAGTCTGGGATAAGTCCTGAAAGCATCCCCAACATACTGGAACAGGGTGAATCTGTATGAAAAAGAGCAGCAGTGAGCATAGAAATGGGTATTAAGCAAAATCAGGTGGGGGATAAAAATTCTGCAATGATATAGGAAGAATAATGCCTCACTGCAATCAACTGAAGTTGATTGCAAAATATTTAAGCCAGCTTTGCTTTGCTTTATAATGGCTGTGGATCAACATTCCCAAATCAGGTAAAAATTATAGGGTGAAGGGTCATTAAATCCCTGATCATTTCATGGTTGCAGCCTCAAGTGATTATTTGCATAGGCCAATTACTTCTCCTTCTCCTCCAACATTTGTACTGGACAATCATGTTGTGCAAAACTCAATATCAACCCTGGGCATTTTCTAAACCTCACTTAATGTCATTCTTCCAAGAAAAAGATTAGGAAATGCAGAGACAATGATGAAGCAAACCTTTAAGTACTAGGCCACAAAAAACACAAGTACCAATTAGCAGCAATGCCTCGTTAGACTGTATGACTACATGTCTTCCTGGAAAGTTCCAGTGATGCAATAAAGCCTTGACACTATTCTCCTGGTACAAAGGCCGAAGGGATACAAAACAGCATCAGAGAATGTGAACACAAATTTTGTGTTCCCCCAAATAGTAGCTTTTGAACCAATTAGCGCAGGGGTGTCAAACTCATGTCATCATGGTGGCATCACGTGACATATCAGGACTTCCCCCACCCCTTTGCTAAACCAGGTATGGGCGTGGCCAGCACATGACACATCTGACCCACAAGGCAAGGAGTTTGACAGACCTGAATTAGGGTGATTGTGAGCTACTTGGTAAGGAGGTAAAACTTAGTGCCTGATGGGGCTAAGATCTTTGTTCAAACAGAACCTTTGTAACGTGAGCTGTTTAAGAAGACCACAAACCCAGTATGCATATCCTTGAACTGTATTGCTGGGCTGATTCAGACACAAACTTGTGTACCACTATAATAAATCTTCACATTAGAAAAAAAATACAAGTTGCAGCCACTGGAATCAGGATTTTCCCATAGAATATAAAGCTTTGATGTAGCAATTAGCACTAGGACCACAGAAGATAAAGAAAGCTTTAATAACTCTCATCCTGATTACCATATGAAATATCATTTCCTTTCTCAGCAGCTGCATTTGAATTTTTTAAAGTATGCAGGTTGAAGAAGAATGCATTTCAGGATAATTTAAGGAGACAAATGCATTTTTAGAGTTTCTAAAAGCATGCACAGCTTTTAGAAACTCTAAAAATGCAGGAAATCTTTGAGGAAAAAAGAGACTTGTAAATTGGTTCCCATTATGATCCTTTTGGTAAGTCTTTCATGCCATACTAGTCAAGTTTCATGAAAAACCTCCATCCAGAGGCAAGGTCTCAGTACAAATAGTCCTTGACTTACAACCAGTGACCATTCAAAGTTATGGTGGACTTCCCTAGGTACTACCTATGACCCAAATTCATTCTGATGGTTTCCCCCTCCCCCCTGGTTATGTGATTGAAATTTACAACTTTTTTTTTGCCAGAAACTGATATTTACTTCTGGTTTCAGGCAACAGATGCTCATTGCAGATAATGGATTTGCTTAATGTATTAGGGTTCCAAGTAATAGATCAAAAGGTCATACATTTGGGTATGGTCACCTTCTTAGCAACCAGAATAACTTACAACTGTCATTCTGGCATCAATTATGGTCAAAGGACTACCTGTAAAAGAAATGTAGCTGGTGGATTAGGGTAGTTTGATTTGTGGGGGTTTTGGGCTAAGTGATACCTGTCCCTTTCCCAAAACTATAATTCTACAGCATCATGAAATAATCTGAAATGCCCATCTCAGAATATTCCCCATTTCTCTGCACAGGAAGCTGTGACACCAACAGCAACTAGTTTAGTTTGTAGGATTGAGCAAAGGCAGAAAATGGTGAATCTTTCTTAGTGACAGAAAAGAATAGACACCTGTAATTCGGCAGCCGTATAGCTCCAGTCGAAGAGCAATTCCACTATGCCAAACCTGGGGACGGATCCGCACAAACCGAGTCAGCACTGGAGCATGGATTTTGTTCAGAACCACTTCAGAAGCATCGGTGTTTGCCTGAAACACCTGAAAAAGAAACATTCTCGACATTATACGTGAAGCTGAGCAAAACAGAAAGGAAAAGGTAGGAAATATAAGCAATTGATTATGTAATAATACAAAATAGTAGAATAATTACTTCTCCATTTGAATTCTTTGCCTTGGCTAAGAATAGTTTTTAGCTCTGCACCATCTTTAGAAAAAGCTTTTTATCTCCTGTGCAATTGGCAGTGCTAAGCTGGATGGATGAAACTCCATTCAGTCCTACTGTATCGCAACGGCAACTTAAAAATACAATTCCAGACAAATCAATTAAATAAGAACTACTTCTGGTTTTGAACAGACAAATCTGAAGCACCTTGGCTTAATTCCCAGAAGTGCAAGATGTTCAAAACCCTCCTAAAATCTAGATCTCATTTGCCTAAAATAGAGCATGCAAACAAAAATAATTGAACTACAGATTTTACCCATTCATATTTGTGTTTCAATATTTACAAAGTGGGTGTAAGCAGTAATGATTATTGTCTCCAGTAAATGTTGGCAATGCAGATTCCAATCAGTAAATTAATAACTGAAGACTGTTGTTGGGTGTATGATGCTTTGGTTTCTCCCATGGAATTATAATCCCTCCAAGAAAAGATGCCAGTCACTTCTATGTCCATGTGCAGACAAATAAAAACATTTTTAATAAGATTTGATGCAATGTATGTTGCAGAATTATTCGAACAAGCTCATGTCTTACCAGATGGTCATAATCCTTAATTACCATATGAACCATTTATTCCCTTTTTCTTCTACTTTTTAATAGCTTGGGAAAGTAGCAGCAATTTTTGCTTTATCCTTTGTTTAATACAAAGACCAAAAAAAAATTATACAAGGAATTGTCCCCATATTTTCTTTTATTACTTCAATTTATATGTTGCTTCATTTCCAAAGAGTCCAGCAATTTACAATTAACAGCATACCATTAAAACATAGAAAATTGATAAAATAACCATAAGAGCAAGAAGGCCCTGATGTGCCATCATTCGGAGAGCAACATTCCTAAATAGCTGTCTATCAAGCCATATTCAGGAAGGGCCAGTTCAAATCTCTAGAGGCAGGCTGTTCCAGAGGTGAGGCGAGATAACGTCACTGAGGCGGCTGATGCATGGGGCCCTACATGTAGAACCCCTAAACAGGTGGGTTTTAATAGATCTCACCAGACAAGAGACCTTTTATTGTTGGTGCTGGTGGTGTTTGTACTACGATCTCTGCATTTCAAACAATGAACTTTTCACATAATGTTCTCTTATGCTTTTCTTTTTTGATACAGAAATCACTAAATTTGTATGTACCTTCCAATATATCCCTTTGATGTGACTTAAGGAGACTGCAACCTAACGAGCACTGACTGTAAAGTAAAAGTTAAACAATTTAGAGATTAAGATTCCTGGGATTTCAGACAAGGCATTGTTTGGAGATCCTATGACATTTCTCTTAGATTCCAGGGAACTAGGATTAAAGAAACAATGCAGATGTTTCCTCTGTTTGAAACAATTTAATCAACTTGGGGCCAAAATAGTTTGCCAGAATCAATGTATCATGACCGCTGTGGCCGCTGTATGAACCTGTGCTCTCCATGAAAGCAGGGGAGAGTCGTTCTTCTTCTAACACAGAGCGTGAGAAGAAAAGTATTGTTGCAAAGCCTTGTGCAAAAGGCTAACCCAGTGTAGAACTAATGCCTCTAACCATATACAAGGGCCTCCTTTTGTCACTCAAGAGCACATGTCCAGGCACATCAGCAGAGAGAAAAGTGGCAAAGGTGATGATGGCGGCATTCTGTCCAACCATCAGGTCGTGCAGCTTGTGACAGCTGGGGGGGACGACTCAGGGTTACTGAGAACACTCCCTCTTAGCTTCATGCTAAAGTCAGAGCAAGCAGGCAAGGTAGTTGCAGTAGCATAATTAGTACTTTCTTGCCCTCAGGGTAGCAAAATACAGGCATGATATTCCCCTCTGAAAATAAAATCTGAACAAAAATAAATAAATTGCCCAACGCCTCCCCCTCCCCGGACTTTGCTCAGCCGCTTCTCTCCCTGCACCCCCGCCCTGTTCTCCCTTCCAATCTTCCCACTCGTGCTGGTTTCAGTCACGGGCTCGCGGCACACCCCACTTCGCGCCTCGCGCCTTGCGCCTTATGCGCGCATGCTCTGGAAGGGGGTCGCCCAACGCCCCCCCTGGACTTTGCTCAGCCGCTCCTCTCCCCGCCCCCCCCTTCTCCCTTCCTTCTTCTTCCCGCTCGCTGGTTGCAGTCATGCAATCTGCTTCGCAGATTGAGTCGCTTTTACTTCAGAGGCTTTCACCAGGACCTGTCAGTTTGGAAAAGAAAACAATCGGAATTCTGACTTTAGTCGGAAGAATATCATGCTTGAAAATAGTGACACTGTAGCAAAGAAATCTGTGCTGATAACTGAGGTTTAGAGTAGAACAGAAATGCTAAACCAAAAGGTACATTGTGGACAATGACACACTGGCAGCATGATTGATGTGTTTTTAATATGCGATTTTATCCCAACAGACCACCCTTTTCCCCTTACTCAGCAGTCATCAGATATCCTTTAACGCAGGAAATCTGGAAGTATCGGTGTCTGCCGTGAGTGGCTTTCACCTCTGCCAATATCCATATGTATGTGCACGCAGATGTATTTTGCTGTGAAGCATTCCACATTGAGTCAACCCACATAAGATGACATGTAGCATGTCATCTAAAAATCCAAGACAAGGGAGACCCATTAGCCTCATTCCTGTCCTTAGTCCTTGTTCTCTTCTCATCCTTCTTCAACATTTTTGCAATTTTGGCCTCAGCCCCTTCTTTCTACAAAGTCATTTCTATGAAATGGATTTAATTCCTCACTTTTTAGTCACTTTTTCTTCTGACTTATTCCATATGGTGAATTGTCTTTTCTCTGTCTTGTTTCCTTAGTTTTCACACTAATTTTGATTCAAGCCTCCTTTGTAGTGTGAAAGTTATAGTGGGGTTATTCTTGTTTGAAGTGGTGTCATATGCCAATCATTTTAGCAACTTGCATTTTCTCATTTACACTGGTGAAATAGGATCAGGAAGAATTTTGTGATGGCATCATCTTTTTCATTCCTTTCTGTACAGCTGATAAATAATCCAAACACTATTTTTTTCAAAGGAAAGTGTTAACAACCTTCCTTCTCATCACAACTTTACGCTAAATTCATTCATTAGACATCAGCCAGGTGCTTAATTCCAAACAGATGTGTAAAGCTTGAAGATTCCTCCAGAAACAGCAAGATTTAGGTATGTGTAACTGGCAACAAAAATCAAACCAAATGTTCCTAGCCCGATTATGCTATTTCAAAGACCATGGAGTATCTATTGTTACCTAAAGCTCCAGTCTATTCGGAAAAAGGGCATTTTCCTTGCTACTTTACTGAATGTAAGATCCAAATTGAATTACTTGCTGTATTTCTTTCAAATAAAAGTATTATCTCTTAAATCCTATATAGTGTCCATATCTGTGTTGTTCCTCCTGGTGCCTTTGCCATCAATTATTGCTGCTAAAGATCCCCAAGACAATGTCTTGATCACATTCTTTACTTCCCCACCCCACCCAAGCTGAAGACACGAATCTCCTCACACATCACTGTCCTTGATGCTCAATTAAGGGCACTTTTAGGCAGAAGGTTTCCCTTAAGTGTTAGAAATTACAGATTCAAACTTGATACCTGCTCTCCATGTTTTAAAAGACCTGTGTCTAGTCTTATGGTTACTAATCCAATCTGCTCACAAGGGACTTGGTATCAGAGTTGATAGCAAAGTCCAAAACTATGATCAAAGGACAAACTTTCTCTTTGGTTAAGAATAAACATGATAAATGCGGGTCCATGTTACCTGTATTTGTGGAGCAAAATAGAAGAATGTGAGCAACTGCTGATTTTTAGCTTTTTAGAATCTGGTTTAATCAGGCAACCTCCTCCTTTTCCTCCCCTCCATGCCCCCCTTCTCTTATGATTGCATACTAAATGTGTTGGCAGTTTTCCTATTGTATTTGTTAGCAGTTTTTCTGGCCCCATGTGGTGGTGGGGGGGGAAGAGAGGGATGGGATGGGAGAAAGAGACAGAAATATTTCCCTGCAAATGCCTCTGATGGTAAAATGCCTACAGCCCAATATAATCTTCTAGGGGTCTTACAGTTAAAACATGGATCAGAGCACACATATCTATTTTGTGATATATTCTTTTAAGAAGTATTTATCTTCTTGGGGGGTGGGGCAGGCTAAGGGGAATGAGAATCACAGTCACTTTAGGAGGCAGGAAGTGGCTCTTTTCAAAATGTGGATTCAAATGCCTTTAAGAGTAATGTGATGTTTCTTTCTGGAACATTGTACATAAAGTGAAATGTTTAAATTGGTTTTTGAAAAAAAGACAACTTTGTTATCTGGTACATTAAATCCTTTTTTCAAAAAAATCTGTCACAAATTAATGAGGAGATAGGTGGAATATAGATGAAAGCCCCTTCAATAGATTGAAACTTCCTCCCCAAATGCAGCCACAGGCAGGTAAAAATAATCTAGAAATGATATGAGTCAATGCTAGTGGGCGGAGCAAGATGGCGGCGGGCTCGCTCGGCTCGCTCGGCTCGCTCGGCTCCCCGGGGGTTGAGTTGGGAACCCCGAGTTGAGCCGGATGGCGGCTGCTGGCGGATGGGGCTGTTGTCCTAGAGGGGCACCCGGAATGTCGGGGTGCCCCCGAGGCCGTGGCTGTAGCCGGGTTGCCTCGTTGGAGTCTCACCGCCACCGCCGGAGCCGCCGCCGGAACTTTGCCGTCGCCGGAGCCGTGCTCGCTGCCACCGGAGCCTCGCCGCCGCCGAGGAGTCGCCCGGACTGCCGCCGACCGCCGCCGAGGAGTGGCCGGACCAACTGCCGACCGCTGGGGGTTCGCCGGGTCCCACGTTGGGCCGACGCCTGCTGGAGCCCCCGTGGAGGCCGCACGACGCCTTGCTGGAGTCGGCTGGAGTCGGCTGGGGCTGCCGGAGCCGCGTCGGAGTTAACAGGGCCGCCGTCGGAGCCTCGTCGCCGCCGGAGTTTCGCTGGGGCGGAGGAGGAGCCGGCGGAGTTTCGTGAAGGCCGCCGGAGCTTTGCTGCTGGAACCTCACTGGGGTCGGAGCCTCGCTGGGCCGGAGCCTCACTGGGGTGGATGCTGTCGAGCTGTCGCCGGGGGCTGTTGCCACCACCGCTGCCGTCGCCGTAGCTGCCGCCGGCCGCCGGCCGCCGCCTTGCCGCCCACCTTTCCTCCTCTCCGGAACCCGGGTAGTGAGGAGGGCCCGGTACCACCATGGGCCCTGGGGGATCTACCGGGTTGGGCCGGAGGAGGAGGGGGAGGGGGAGACGGAGGAGATGGCGGCGTCGGCCGCGTGGGCGGGGCGGGCCTGGGCGGAGGCGAGATGAACTATCATGGCTTGCCAGGAGCCCCCGGCTGAAGACCCAGGAGAGGCCTCCCGCATGTGGCGGGAGGCTTTCGTACACTGCGGCGGAACTGATTGCCCTGCGGGGGTCCCCCCCTCCGCAGTGGAGGCCCTCACGTGGAGGGCCAGCCTTGAGGACGGTCCGAGGGTCTCGGATTCAGAAAGGTGCCACGCCCACGCCCCCTCAAAAGCGGGGACTTAGGGGGTTTTTAGATAACTTTTTAGCACGGGTTTTAAGGGGATCCAGGGAGAGGGGAGGGGGAATTTTTAATAGGGAAGTGGGTCGGGGGGAAGACCCACGAAGGGCTAAGGGGGACCTGAGGGGCAAGGACAGGGAAAGGAGTAGGTCTGGGGGCAATAATGTGGGGGACAGGGTGGGAGAAAAGATTCCGGTTTCCGTGGTGATGGGGAGAGGCAGATATGGCGGGAACAGGGGGGCGTATCAGGTAAGGGGAGGGCGCTCCTGCTGTTTGAGGCAGGTGCCGCGCTCCGCCCCCCATGGTTCGTCTCAGGACCCAGGTGATTCGGAGGGTTCGGGCTGTGACTTTCGACTGATGTTATGCAACGCCAGATCCGTAGTTAATAAAGCCCCCCTCATTCAAGATCTAATTATAGAGGGGGCGGCGGATCTGGTCGGGATAACTGAAACCTGGTTGGGAGA
>JANHFN010005353.1:0-10440 GCA_032468175.1 Toxicocalamus goodenoughensis
TCACACTTACGACTGTTGCAGCATCCCCACAGTCATGAGAGGCCAGGCGAGGAGATGCATGCCTCGATGTGAGTGATGTTGAGTTGACCACGGCCAGCCATGACCACCAAGGCATGACCACCAACTAAGCCACGCCCACAGAACCAGTTGTTAAAAAATTTGAATCCCACCCCTGGCTTGAAGGGAGTAGAGTTTGCTTTCTCCTTATATACAAGTGGCTTGACTTGTTAGTGTTGGTGGAAGGGTTCTTACTGCTCAAACAACAACCTAATCAAGAAAGGTATAAGGCAGGAGAGCTTATATCATTTTGGACAAATGATTGTTCAATCTCTTCTTAAAAACCTCCAGTGATGGATCACCCAAAACTTCTGGAATTGTCCAGAGTAATGGACAATGAGTAATGGACAATGATATGTTCTACTGTTCTCCAGAACTCCTGAGATAGTTTCATTAAGGAAGAAAGAAAAAACACATTATTTCACCTTAGATGTTTGTTTCCTCCAACAGTTGATTTGGTGCAGAAGTAAAATTTTGCAGAAAAGAATTTTTTTCCTTCCGGGGAATATATAACTTATTTCTCAATTACTACAATGTTAAATATTTATTGCAACTGTCAATGAGACATACCCTATCCCAAAAAAATCTTGTTGAATTCCTTTTGGAGAATATTTGACAGACCTCTCCCACCTGAGTACTCCACTTGCTTTTCTTGGCAAGCAAAATTCAAACACATTTATTTCAAACTCAAAATGTTTTGAGATCACCCTGCCCCTTTTAAGTACACTAAGCTCAGAACAAAATTGATGGGTTCTGACACTGATGTTTTGAGGTTCAGGTTGAAATAAAATGCTTCAAGCTATTTTGAGGTTTGTTCCAGTGGAAGCCAGCCAACTTAATTGTTCCAAAGTGACATTTTGATGGGGCTGTTTTGTTCTCAGCTTGAAATAAGGTGCAGTTCCTGTTTCATGCACACTCCTAATGATTGGAGGAGGTTTCTTTGGGTTTGTTCTTTAGTCACAGGATAATTTATCAAGCCTGATCATCAGAATTCTGTTCTAATGGAAGGGAAAGATGGCCTGCTTGTTTTGGTCTGCTATGACATGCATTGGGAACGAAGTACAGGTAGTCCTTGACATGACCACAATTGAGCCCAAAATTTCTGTTGCTAAGTGACACAATTAAGTGAATTTTGCCCAAATTTATGACCTTTCTTGACACAATTGTTAAGTGAATTACTGCAGTTGTGAAGTTACTTACATGGTTGTCAAATGAATCTGGCTTTCCCATTGACTTTGCTTGTCAGAAGATGGCAAAGGATGACCACATAACCTTGGGAAACTACAACCATCATAATTATGATTTAGTTGCCAGCTGTCTGAATTCTGATCATGTGACCATGGGCATGCTGCACTGTCATAAGTGTGAAAAATGATCAGATCACTTTTTCAGTGTTGTTATAACTTTGAACAGTCATTAAACAATGCTGTAAGTCTAGGGCTACCTGTGTGGGAAGGCCTTGGAGGGAGGGAGTGAACTAGAGAGAAATAACCCTTTCTGTTTGGCAGCAAAGCCTTTCATTTTCATGTAATTTGTCTAGTCTACCTGTTTACTGTGTGTGTGTGTGTGTGTGTGTGTGTGAGTGAGTGAGAGAGAGAGAGAGAGAGTGAGTGAGAGAGAGAGAGAGAGAGAGAGAGAGAGTGGAATGCTTTAACAACATGAAATAATGTGCCTTCAAGAGTTGACTTGCAAGCATTCACCTATGTTCCTTTCCCTCCCCTCCCCTTATTATTTCTTGCAGTACAATGGTTCCCGTCCAAGGGAGGAATGGGAAATGTGGCATCCAACCCTAATAGCAGAAGCCCTCTTTGCCATTTCAAACATTTTAAGCTCCTTGCGTCTCATCTCCCTGTTTACAGCAAACTCTCACCTGGGACCCCTGCAGATCTCTCTGGGACGTATGCTGCTAGACATACTCAAGTTCCTCTTCATTTACTGCCTGGTGCTGCTAGCTTTCGCCAATGGACTCAACCAGCTTTATTTCTATTATGAGACGAGTGCCTCCGAAGAACCCAACAATTGCAAAGGGATCCGTTGTGAGAAGCAAAACAATGCCTTTTCCACGTAAGGCTAACTCACCTGGATTTCCTTTTTGCATCCAACTTGAATGTTGTTTGTCTGCCTCTCTGTCCCTCCTCTCCTGTCTTGTATAGTCCTGATATCTTGTCACAACATCTGGAATAGCAAAAAAATGCCCTTTTGTGTTATAGGTGAATGTCAGTCTCAACTGTCACGGTGTGAGTTATCTCAGAGCTGAACTTCAACCTTTGACAACAACCAGACACTCGGGCATTTCTGTTATTAGATTAAAAAACAAACAGCAGAGCTGTTCTCAAAGAACTGACTATCCTAAGCTGGGTTTCTGGAGTGCAGTTCTTCACTGAGGCTAGATCATTAAAAAAGAAGCATGCAAAAATAAATTTCCCATCCCTGAAGAATGGATGTGGAAATGCTTGCAAGCTCAGAGGAAGTTGCCGCTCAAGAAACACAGCCTGTTTCTTTACTAGGGATCCTGTTGTGCTAGTTTTTTCTAGCTCAGTGTGTTTGTATATATTGTTTTTTAAAGTTAGATTTTATACTATTCCAATGAAAAGCAAGATAGCTGCTAAATCAAAATGAAGTTCTTTGTGATCCAATAACACCTTTCCAAAATGAAAAACAAGAACTGTGCTCCTTCATCTATAAAACTCAGCTAAATTTTACAAGTCTGAAAGTACAAATCTCCTACCATCCCTTTTAGAAGTCTGATAAGTTAGAATTTCTTTCTCTGCCCTTTCACAGCTGTGGGCTATTCTGTCTCTTATCTGATTATTTCCTAGATAGCATCTCTTTTTATGGCCATTCCCAAATATCATTATAGGTAGAACATAGGTGTGATGGCTCAATGGCTTAGTGACACTGAGATTGTCTCAGCTCAAGTTTGAGCTGGTGAGAATCGAACTGCTGGCAGTTGGCAGAATTAGCCTGCAATACTGCATTCTAACCAGTTGCCACCACAGCTCAGTGGTTAGAATGTTACAGTTGGTTTTGAAGGTGGAATGTTAGTTCGGCAAGTAAAAGTGTGTGTTGGTATCTTGGGATAAAATCACTAAAAATGGTAAAAAGCCAGGACAGAGATTTTAGGTAAATCCTAACATTAGTTGATAACTTCTTTTACCTGTTGATATCCTATAATAGATGGTAAAATGCTGTAGTGCTTTAGTTCTGTTTCCAGATAGGTTATCCATGTGGCATTCTTTCTCACATGGGCACTCACATCCACACACACATCCACAGACACAAGGACAAGTATTAGGAGAGGGAAGGGAAGGAAGGACGGAAGGGAGGAAAGGAAAGGAAAGCAAAGGAAAGGAAAAGAAAAAGGAAAGGAAGCCGCTATGCTGAGATGTATTGCACACAAAAATGGAATGTTTAGAGTATTTTTTCAGCTAGTTATATCTAAAGAAGACATATTGTCCATTGTAGGCGGTAATATTAATCTCAGCATTGCTTGCTTAGTTGGCTGTCAGATCAATTCTCTAAAATGTTGATGGGAAAAGCTGGCTTGGAAATTGAGTTCTGCAGTGCTTGCAAAACCTTTGAGAGGAAGCATTCACTGGCTCCAGTTTTTGGCTCCTGGTTTTTAACCAATATTTTCATTTCTGCTATTTTTAGTGATACTGTATCTTCCTTCTCTCCCAAAATAAATAAATGGCTATATACATTACAGGTAATTTCCCAAAAAATATTCAGGAGCAAATATTGAAAAGACAGCTTTCTAATGCCTAGAAAATGAGTTTGTTCTTTGATTTATAGGCAAGAATAAAAATATTTAAAATGTAACCTTTAATATCCAATACTTTCATCCTTGAGTTATTCTTGTTTTTATATAACAATGAAAAGCCAGATGTTGACTTGATGAATTGGACAGATAGCTGGTGTCATTTTTAAGAGAATGGAAAGAAAGATTTCAATAGATTGACCTAAGTTGCATTCTGATGTTATTTTAAAGCAGGAGAACTTAAGTTTTGAAATGTGATTGCCAATGTTTATTTAGAAACACCAACCCTATTCCAAATATTAAAAACTTTTACAAAGTGCATGGTCACTGAACCTGTTTTCTTACAGTGGAACCCCACCCCTGCTTCCAACCCTATGATTGTATTATGATGATCAAGGGTTGGGGGTGGGGAACCAACAACCTATTTGCAGCATTCAATGATTCTACCAGCAATTGAACATGAGCACAGGTAAACTTTATAAATACAAACCCTGTAATATACTATGCAGTGTGAGGGGGCTTAACATTGGAAAGGGGGGGAGTGAGAATTATTATAGGAAACAAAGAAGCAGCAGGGCCCTTTTCAAGGCAGAGTGAAATTCACAGCAATGGCACTTTCTTTGGTGTCTCATTTCTGAAGTTCTTTCTGCTTGCCTTGAAAGCTGAAACAGTCATGATTAACACCCCTGGTTCCAAGTGACATTTTGCACTTTGAACAGATACGCAGCAGGAATGACATGCTAAGAATGGACTACCTGCAAAACAAGAAATTATGTCTGTGTGCCGCAGAGAAGGACCAGCCTCACAATGTGAAGTCAAATGCCATTTTGAGTGTGTTACTTTGAAGTCCCCACATAAGAGAAACCTAAACCTTTCTTTTTCCCTGTCCCGATGAACATCTCTGAAAAGCAGCTTCAAATAATCAGATTGGGCTGCATTTCTGTGTGCTAGCAAGCACTTAAAATCCAGCACTGCACCTTATTCCTTGTTACATCTCAAAGTTAGACTTCATCTTTTTTTTTCAGAAAAAGTCCAACTCCTTGAACAGCTATGTACTTTACCAACAAGGGAAGGGTCAATCTGTTAATAATTCATTTTCAAATGTTTTCTCTCTCTGTTCTTGGCAAATCATCTTTGCCGCTGATATCCCAGCTGGAAACTGTTTTTAAAGCAGAGTCACAGAGGAAAACATTAACACATATGGAGATTTAGCAGAAATATTCATATCGCGTCTGGTCTCCCCACCCTGATGTGTGTGGCTTCGACATCCGTTTGCAATCAGTGGTAGCTGCAGGGTGCAGAGGAGATGAAAGAGCTAGCTATTGCTTAATATAGCCATTTGCAATCGGACTTCTCCAGAGGTATTGAGATTACAAGTCTTTTATTATCGCAGTCACTGACCAGCATTACGGAAAATAATTACAGAGATGTAGTGACACAGCCTGGACCATAGGATCAATTTAGCTTTTTATACTTAAAATATTCCAGTGGTCTCCTGGTACAGCCAAATAAAGTTTTCAGGAGGGGTTCAGTTTAGGTGTCCTTCTGGTGATGGTTAGAAGTTAATGACAGTGCAGTTGGAGAAAAATACGATGTACATAAAATTTGTCTGATTTCCCCAGAGGAAAAAGTGTAATTAAGAGCCATTTGAATGAATTTTTAGAGAAACACTGGTGGAATAAAATATGGAAACATTGGTGGAATAAATCTCTAACTGCTCCATTAAGATCAGAACATACTTCTTAGGGAATCAGAAATCATCCACAATTGAGGTTTGAGAACTCTGGGAAGTTAAATATTGGAGCTTGATGGCAAAACAGACAAACTTTTAAAAAATGTTGATCTAAGGATCCAGCTGGAATGATCTTATCAATCTGGTGCCCTAATTGTATTTAAGTTTTCTGCTGTGTTCTGCTTATAAGTATCCTGCCTTCCTAATAATAATAATAATAATAATAAATTTAATTTTTATACCGCCCCTCTCCCGAAGGACTCGGGGCGGTGTACAGCAAATAAAAACACATAATACAAAACATAAAAGCATAGTTAAGACAAAATATTAAAATCCTAGCGTGATCATTGCTTAGCAATGCCTCAGGAGAACACCTATGAGATTTGCACATCTAAAAAAACAATTACTTATCAACCAAGTGAAAAGTCTAGCCTTTGTGGGTGAAAAACAAAATATAAATCTAAGTCATGTCTTCATCTCAATCTGAGTCAAATCCCACTTCATTATTATAGACGGCCAAACACTGTATTGATTTATTTGATGAAGGAGTGAACTATAACTACTTTTATACTGAAAACATTTATAGATTTTTTTTGCTGCAAATGGATAAAAATGGACTGCTGATTTCAGGATTTCAGGATTTAAATTTTCTGTTTATGGGCAGTAGGGAACTATGTTCTGTAGAATGGGAGGGAGGAGATGGTAATTACCACATTTGTAACTGCTTCAAAGAAGATTGGAAATCATTTCTTTAGAAAGCTGTCTTTTTGAGTTCTTGTTGTTCTTCACTTTTTATTTTACTCTTTCATACTCTTCTATTTCTTCTGTTTTGTATTTTTAAAAACTTTGTAATTGTGAAATCTTCTTTTAATAAAATTTTTAGATAGAGATAAAAAATAGATAGATAGATGATAGACACATTTATATCCTGTATATCCTTTTCCACAAATTTAGATTAAATAGCTTTATAATAAGATGATTGCATAGACTTAGTTAGATTTATGATCACTCTTTGATTATAAATACTTTAACAAAGAGATTACAAATTTAGCTCAACTAGCACTATCTACCCACTCACCTATCCATCAATCCATCCAATCATTCATCCTTTGATCATTCTGAAAATCCTAAGATGTATGAATGTTGCAAATCTGGTGCAAACCTTCTAGTGTTTAAAACATATCTATACTCATCAGTCTTTCAACTAACATATTTGATCTTCTCCAAGAAGTCAAGATCTTAATTTGATCAAAATAAAATTGCTACAAGTGATTTTCCCAACCAAGGAAGAATGCCTTCAATGTTATCCTCAACCCCCTTGGAAGCTATGCCAGAATGACTGTATCAACAGCTCTGGATTTTTGGTTGAGGGAAGATGCTCTGTTTAAAGATCCCAGCATGAAATTGATCCTGTATATAATAATTAAAATAGCAGTAGAGAGAATAATATACATTTGCTTTGCCGTCTTATTTCGTATGGCTTCCAAAAATTGTCCCTCTTAGGTCTCTCTGTCTGATCTGTAATTTGTGGTTTATTTATGAAAATAAGCAGTTGATGGACTATTAAAAAGGGTGGTCTTAAACTTCTGCCAAAGATTCTCCCAAAGACTGAATCAGACTTGTTTGAAATCCATAGATGCTGCAAATGGGGCTAATTCTGATTTATGCATACATTTCTTTACCAAAGTTTGAACACTGGCCCAGTGTCAAGCATCCAATACAAAGCCAATCTGTCCATCAGCTATGATGTTATCTACATCCTGGTAAGGTCTAATGCCAAGAATGATACATGGAGATTCTTCCAAGTTGGGCTCTTTATTGTTTCACATCTATAGATAAAATCTTGTCAAACTGAAGACTCTACTGTCTGCATCTAGAATATACTCTGGAAACTATTGGAGAAGTGCTGTCTTCATCCTTTTTCTCTCACACATCCGGGCTGAGTTATATTTTACTCCTCTGGAATACACCCCCTCGCTCCTGGAAATCCACCTTATCATTGCAATTCCATCACAATCCAAACACTGATTCAACTTGCAGGAGAAATGTCAGATACAAAGCTAAAAATGATTAAGAAAGAAATTATTCTTCCTACTATTCTTAGTGAGTTTTATAATGATTGCAGCCAATCTTTAGAGAGTTGACTTATTCACTTAGTACATTTGTTTGACACCCATCTCCCTGAAAGGCAACTTTGGCAGATTGAGATTGGGGTAGTTTGGTCAATATAGGTGTAAAATGAAACCAATATGAGCACCCAGCAATCAAGAGAAAATGGAATCTCTTATTTTCCCCCAACTTCTTATCTGTTTGATTAACTTAATGCCTCAGTAGTAGACCAGATAGGCAGACAGACAGTCTGTCTCCCAAGAGAAAGAATGAATGTTTTTCCTCCCAAATAAAGCCAGCAAAAACCTGTGATCTTGCCAACAAGAGGAGACAGCTCAAGTCCTAGTGCAGATTATCTCTAAAGCCCTGCAGACTCATTAATTCTCACTGCTGTTATTAGTTGTCCCCGGAAATTTTAAAGCATTCTTTTTATCATCTACTTTGGACTTGCCCAATCCTTTTCTATTGGACAACACTCTATTAAGCACATCATTAAGGTTCTCTCTGTTGGCTCAGAATGTGACAACCAGCCTGTTCTTTGTCCTTACACATTCATGATAAGTGATTTCTTTTTTTTTTACTAGTCAGTGTTTGTAACTGTTAGCAAATCTAGTTAGTCTTTCTTATCATGACTGGTTGGCAAGGATACTAAAAGAATGAATCTGGGAGGGTTGTTCAAACTTCAGTCTTTCAGCTAAGAACATCTTGTCCACAGATGACCATATGCAAAAAGGCCTTGTTACCATGTCCAGATTTGGCCTCATTACAAATATATTTTGTGGCGGGTGTTTGGACTCAAGAGTTATGGCAGATTGCAGATAGCTAGAAAATTCTCAATTGCAAAAAATCTCCAATTATTTAGTAGATGATGAGATATTTCTCTATAGAGAGTAACACAACCTGGGGCTTGCCCTGGGATTCTTTGTTTTAACATCCAGAAATCTGGGTTGCAATTTTTATCTTATATTTTATTTTATTTTGTTGTTTATTTTATTTGCATCCCTCATTATTTTTACAAATAATTCAAAGTGGCAAACCAATCCAACACACCTTCCTCCTCCTTCCCTCCCCATAACAAGAACTCTGGGTTGGGCTGAGAGGGAGGGAGCAGCCCAAGGTCACCCAATCAGCTTTCATGGCTAAGGTGGGATTTGAAGTCATGATGTCCTGCTTTCTAGTCTGGTGCCTTAACCACTAAATCAAACTGGCTCTCTACACATTGCAACAAATGGAGGCTTCTGTACAGGTAGTCCCCAATTTAAACCATGATTGGAACAGGAACTTCCATTGCTAATTGTTCCCAAAGGTGCTTTATCAAAAGGCAACTGGACGTTCACAGAACTGAAGAAGCTTTTTACATGAAAAGCAAAATGTCTTCAAGGGAAAATCCAGTTGCCTTTTGAAAAACCACCTGTCAGCTGTGCCTCCATTCAAAACCCAAGAAAGAAAACCTTAGGCTCCATTAAAATAGAAATACTTTATTTTGCTGGATTTGAAGTTATAGCAACAAAAGGAAAGCAAGTTCTGAGACAAATAGGCATGGAAATTGCATATTGAAAGTTATCCCAAATTCCCTCCCCCAGGAGTTCAAACTGTTCATACAATCTGAGGTCTGTATAATGCCATGTGGGGTACATCTTCAGGTAGTGCCTCACACAGCTGGTATGCCAAGATGGTTGACCTTGGCCTAGAAAAGATAAGAGTACGCAGTTGTGCAATAAGCAGAAAAGCGTCCCATCCTTTTCAGTTTACACATCTTCACCCTCCAGCACCCTTCCCCCCCTCAACACCAAATTACCCTTCCTCCCATTTCCATGGCAGCTGGCAGCAAAGTCAAGCAAAGTCAAGCAGCAAAAGATGTCTGGAAAATTTCTTGGAGGCTGACATTCGGCCCTCCTGCAAAAGAGGTGTTAGCCCTGGAAAAGAAAACATAGGAAAGTAACAGGGAAAGAAATATTCCAAATAAGAGCAAATAAGTTACATACAAAATTATATCAAGGTTTATCAGGATATTTAGAGTGAAATGATTGTACAAGTTTAAGGGCCCTGACATTACAGTCATTAACCCATTCCGACTGAGAAGGAGGAAAATGTTTCTAAACAACTAAATACTGGAGGCTTCCCCTCCTGTTTCCTGGAGTCCAGAATTTCCTTAATTTCAAAATGTTGTTTCCCTTCAATTAGGAGGGGAACTGGAGGGGGGAGCTGTTTAGGTTGCAGAGGGGAGGTAGGTTCAGGTTTCAGTAACCCTAACATGAAATACAGGGTGGATCCTCTAAGGGTTTTTGGCAGTTCTAACTGCACAGCGACAGGATTCACAACCTGTACAATTGGGAAAGGACCAACATACTTAGGTCCCAATTTCTTACACTTCTGGGTGGTCTGTAAGTACTTAGTAGACAAGAAGACCTTATCCCTCAGTTGGTAGTTTTTCTGCAGAACTCTCTTCTTGTCTGCCTGCTTCTTATGGGCTTGATGAGCATCATCTATGGGTAACCAGCCAGGTAAGCTGGAGCTGGGTTATCCACTCTGCTAGCGATGGGATTTGGGGTTTCTCCTGAGGTAGCTCTGGAATGGGTACAAAATCCTGACCAGTAGCTACTTTATTTTTTAAAAAATAAATTTTATTGATTTTACAATTAAAACAGACCAACAACACATACATAAATGTAAGAAAGAAAAAGAAAAGAAGGACTGAAGAAGAAAATAGAAGGAAAAAGATAGAAAACAATTAAAAACATTTTCATCTTCAACAGTTTGTGAGACCTCCTTTTTATCCTTA
>JANHFN010005353.1:38373-54551 GCA_032468175.1 Toxicocalamus goodenoughensis
GGATCCAAGCTGCTTTCAGAAAAGAAAGATGTTTTTTATATTTGTGTTGTTTGTCTTTGTAAAACCAATAAAAATTTTTATTAAAAAAAAAGATAATTCTGCAGATATGGGAGTAATTTAATAGATCTGCAGGATGGTAATTAGAGAGTAGGTTTCACATCTTTGGGACTAGACAATGGGAATGTTCTTCGAAGATACAAAAAAAGCTGGTATTTTAAGTGAAGTGTCTACTTATAGAAAATCAACCGTGGTCATCTCCTTCATTATCTCTCCAGATACCTACTTTATGAGTATATTTAAAGTCATTAACAATGATACATTCTTGAAGCAAGATTTGTTGCAGCAGGTCCTTAAAAGATTATGAACTTTAAATTTGTTTGCTTTTTGGGCAGAGAAAACTTTTCAATTATATACCAGTAAAATATTTTGATCTTGCCACAGGTTGTGCCAGGTCTAAAAACATACTCCTTACAGTTTCTTTAGTTTAACACAGGAAAATGTCAGGGATTAAATGTGTGTTCACCTAATGAATGCTTATGAGAAGGTTGATTTTAATATTCTTTATTTTCTGAATGCTCACCTAGTTTTATGATTTTGTGTCATTGTAACTTTATTGCAGTATCTATTCATGTTTACATCAGTTCTACTTTACCTGGTTAAATCTGCATTAAGCCTGCATTTCAATTAATAGGGCAGTGTTTCTCACAACCTTAGCAACTTTAAGATGGACAGATTTAATTTAACTGAAATCCACTCATCTTAAAAATTGGCACGGTTGAGAAACATTGTCAAAGAGAAATGAGCTGGATGATGAAGAATGAGAAATTGATGACAAATTCATTCCCAGACAGAAGTTTATACTATTATTGGAGAAATTGCAGGTTGCAAGCTTCATTACTACTCTACCCAGCCATCCCATTACTATCTTCACTTATGGGTGTACCCACCTGGTATCTTCTGATAACTTCCTCCTTTCCTGTTGGACATCATGTTCCAGGTAGGAAGTGGAGTGACTTGAGTCACAGGCTTCAAATTTACCAACGGAATAACATGCCTACAAATCATCCCAACCAGAATTAATACGATCATAAAACAAAACGTAGAATCATAATGGTACAATATCTGAGGTTAAAACTTACTGTTCTTTCCATGGTTAGTTATCTTTAAGAGTCCCACACAAAAATGATTGAGTTTGCACAATGATGCCAACTGCTAATGTAAATTGACTGATATCACAATTAGAATTTAAATTAGTTGTAACCTTATTTAAGTTACTTGGACAAAGTATAGAATCATAGGACTTGAAGGTCTTCTAGTCCAATCCCCTGCCCAAGGCGGGAGATCTTATACCATTCCAGTCTCTTCTTAAAAGCCTGCAGTGATGGAACCCCCACAACTTCTGGAGGGAAGCCATTCCACTGGTTAATTGCTCTGTCAGGAAATTCCTCTTTAGTTCCAGGTTGGATCTTCCTCTGACCTATTGCTTCTTTTCCTGCACTCAGGTATTATGGAGAATAAATCTCCCGTTTCAGCCTTTCAAAACTTGGAGGAGAGCTATCATGTCACCTCCAAGCCTTCTCTTCATTAGGCTATATACTAACTTAAGTAAAATAGCCTGAAGAAATACCAAAACTGCAAGCCGGTAATAAAAATAAGCCAATTTTCATCAAATTGTCAGAGAACTTTCCATTTCCCCTTTTATAGTTACTTACAGGTATTATTCTCTTAGTAGGTTTCATATTGTGTTCTTTTGTAATACTATAATTTGTTGAGTTTTCAGAGAACTCAAACAAAAATGAAGAATCAGGAAATATATTAAAGATTAATATATTTATTATCACAAAAGCTTCATGGATCGCAAGACATTTGATCCATGCAAAAAAACAACAACCCCCAAATACAATTGTTTTAAAGGTTCTATAAGACTATGTCTTAAATGTTTAAGTAACAAGGTCACACCAGGACAAAAATTAAAGCTTTCATTTTCAACACACTTTTGCCTGGGAAATAAAATTAAAACCTTTTCATGTTAGAAATTGTTGAATTGAATCCCCCATATTGTAAAAAATTAAACCCAGGCTATCTGAGGAAATATGGAAAGTGAGATATTAATTTTGTATAGTATTAGTTATAACACTGTCAACATGATTTCGCAGCTAAAATTCTGATATCGATAGCTCTCCCAATGAATACAATTATATGATTAAAAGGAAAGAGATACATACTTCTCTGCCAGCTCTTCAATGAAGACAGTCACCATATTATCCTGTCCCACATCCTGTATATGGGCATTGTAATATTTCCCCCCAGTTTCTAGCCGTACCTGGGAAAAAGAAGACTCTAACTGAACCCAAAGAGATACTCAGAATACTTGAGTTTTTCCACATCCACACTGCCAAAAAGTGAAAATAGCCAGACTCAACTTCTGAACTGATGGGTTTCATTCTTGAAAGCTATTCCAGCCTTGCCTTAGATCCAACAAACTTTGTAATCACTGCTTATAATCTGAAGTTAATTTATATTTTCTGCCCTGGATATTTGCTACAGCAGGTATCAGGTTGTAAGAATCCATATGTTATGAAATGGCTGGACTGCAACCTCTTAGATATGATTAATATTAAAAAATATGTTTTTAAATATGTTATGTATATGTAAATCTACGTATGTATAGTATATGTAAATCAATATGAGACAATATGTGTAAATATGAGACGGTATATGTAAATCAAAATAGTAGGCAGAGGATTTTTTATTTGTGTCCTTTTCTAGTAACATACATACACACACACACACCAGAGGTGTTATTCAACCGGTTCGCACCTGTTCAGGCGAACTGGTAGCAGTAATTTGGCGTGGGTCGCTGAACTGGTGGCAACCCTGCTGGCCACGCCCCCGGCCTGGTCATCCCTATAGAATAAACAGGCAGAGAAGGAGGCGAGCAGCAGTCCCGTTGCACTGAAAAAGGGGTGGCTGGGGACTGAAAAAAGTCACCTCCAGCCACCTCTTCTTGCAGTGCCAGAAACTTCCCCCAACCAGCCAACTACTCTCCTCCTCCTCGGCCATATAGAAGAAACAGGCAGAGAAGGAGGAGAGTAGCGGTCCATTTGTGCTGAAAAAGGAGGGGCTGGGGACTGAAAAAAGTTGCCTCCAGCCACCTCTTTCAGAGTGCTGCACCAGTGGGCTCAATGGGGTGGACCTGCATGGCCGGTGGATACAGCGGTGGCACATTGGAGAAGTGCAGCAAAGCCACTTGAAGAAGCCAATAGCCGCCACGTGTTTTTTTTTTCAGTGTGGAAAGAAGGAAGGTAAGGTTTCAGGCAGTCAGGAAAGCTGCCTAGCCCAGAGCTGCTGGCAGGGGCGGGTGGCGAGGCTGCAGCACATGCCTCGCTTGAATTTCCCAGCCCCAAAAGTGGGAGGGGAGGAAGTCCTGCCTTGCCTGCTTTTTTGGGCAACATGGGATCAGAGACTGGCTGGGAAGAACCCTTGTAACGAGCTATTCTGCCGGACACTTGGAAGCCTGTGTGTGTTTCAGGTGAGTCTCCTCTCCTAGCTTTAGAAGGAGAGAGAAAGAGAGGAAGAGAAAGGGAAAGAGAGAAAGAGAGGAAGAGAAAGGGAAAGAGAGAGAGAGAGAAAGAGAGGGAGAGAGTAAGAGAAAGAAAGAGAAAGAGAGAGAGAGAGAGAAGAAAGAAAAGAGAAAGGAGAAAGAATTGAAATATCTAAAGGATAAGAAAGAGTGGGGAATTAGTAAAACTAAGACAAAATTATATGAAATTTTTATAGGAACTGAGGAGATGATGATTAAAAAAAAATCTATCAAGTCTTATTGGAATTTAAATTGGAAGAAGAAAAAGTAAAGGAAACGGTGGTATGGATGAAAATTTTGGGTATAGCATTAATTTAGATGATTGGCAATTATTATGAAAAAGAAATAAAAAAATGACTTTAGCTGTACCATTTAAGGGAAATCTGTACAAATTATTTTATAGATGGCACATACCTCCATCGAGTTTGGCAACAACGTATTCAAAACTTTCTCCCACATGCTGGAAATGTAATAAAGAAAAAGGAACTTATCATAATTTGTGGTGGAGTTGCAGAGAGCCCCAAAAATATTGGCATAAACTACATAAATGGCTGGAAGAAATACGTGGGACAAAAATAGAACATAGACCGGAGTTGTTTCTGTTAGGGATTAATATCAGGAAATACGATAAGGAAATTATTATTGGATTTAGCAAAGTAATGACAAAGATCGATGTTAGGAAGACGTTACCATGTTCAATATTTTTAATGTATTTTTTGTTTATGTTTGTGTTTGTTTAATAAAGAAAAACCTAAAGAAAGAAAGAAAGAGAGAGAGAGAGAGAAAGGAAGGGATAGACAAAGAAAAACAGGAGGGGAGGAAGGCAGAGAAAGAAAGAAAGAGGGAGGGAGGAGAAAGTGAATGAGATATATGGATAGATACATGGAAGGAGGGGGGGAAGGAGAGAAAAAAAGGAGAGGAAGGAAGGACACAAACCCTGGCTTCAGAAGACTCTTGTTCTAGTCCAACCCCCTGCTCCAGCAGGAGATCCTTACAGAATCATAGAACAGCAGAGTTAGAAGGAACTTTGGAGGCCATCTAGTTCAACCTCCTGCTCCAGCAGGATGTGCTAGGAACTTCTTTCCCAGATCTTTAATTTTAATAAAAAAATAAAAGTCTGCTTTTTTTGATTGGCAAGCCTCCGTTTAAATCTTTGTTTTGGTTCATTTCTGCAGACCTTACAGTGCCTCTAACAGAGGAACATTGGCAGAGGAGTTTATTAGGACAAGGCTGCCATGCAGAGAAAGGCAGAGATAGTCCTTCACTTATGACTACAATTGAGCCCAAAATTTTGGTTGCTAAGCAAGAGTGTTGTTGAGTTTCACCACATTTTACTCAATTCATGACATCTCCTGGGTCTCACGGTCATGTGCAGGCTATGGACGTAAGTCTGAAGATGTGTGCAATGTTCTAATGTACAGAACTTATAATTAAATGTATGGTAGAAAGTGGATTATGGGTGTGTTTTTTCAAACGCAGTGAGGTTGAATGTGTATAGTTTTAAAAGAACTCTCTCTCTGTGTGTACATACACACAGTATATATAGTATATCTTTTTGTGTGTCTATACACACACTATACTATGTAATCTGTTTGTACACATGTGGCATATATACATAGGATTAAATAGTGTATTTTGGATGTTCAGTAGTAGTAAATAAATAGAGAGGGAAAAGGTATCTCTTTGAGGCAAGGAGAGGCCAGGCAAGGCACCACTTGACATGAGTGACGTCAAGTTGGCCACTCGCACCCTATCACATGACCAAGCCATGCCCACCCAGTCACATGACCACCAAGCCATGCCCACCAAATAAGCCATGCCCACAGAACCAGTAAAAAAATTTGAATCCCACCAATCACACACTCATACACACACACATACACGCTTTTGACAGAAGCCAGAACCATTTTAGAAATAACTCTGTTAAGCACTAAAATTATATGAGGAGAAAACAGAAAATATTGTCACCTCTTTCTCCTGCAGTCATAGAAACAAAGTAGTATAATGTCCGGGGATAATGCAAAACCCATTTTTAAAGTAGGATGAAGATTTATCGGAAGTTAAATTTATGTTTCTTTTGAAAACTCACTGGAACTGGTAACAGGTTCGTAACTTAGCACCAATGAGATCTGAGAAGATCTCAGCTAATGAAGCTCACCTAATTTGGGATAAAGATTGTAAGAACATGCAAGCCAAACAGAAATTTATGTATCAAGAAATAGTCCATACATGGAATTTTTCTCAAAAACAAGAGACCTAATTAGAAACTTTTGTTATTCTAGAGTCAGAGATATCAAACTCATATTCCAGAATTAAGATTGTGGTATGGAACCTTCGACATAGAAATCATAGCCTTATTCTCTGAGCCACAGAAACCTGGTTCACTCACATCAAAATCAACAGAAACAAGATGGAGCAAATCTATAAATTTTCAAGATTTATACTTGTTTACTCTAGTAAGTCATGATAGTAAGTCCATTTTTCCAACAGACCCTAAAGGATTCATCAAGTTAAATGTAATAAAGACGCTGCACAACACATATCTCTAAGGGTCGTTGGTCATCAAAGTGGAAAATTGGGGATAAAACAGTGGAGTCAGTGGAATTATGAAGAGGAGACCTCAACAAAGCCTCAATTTAACTGAGGTCTTCTTATACAATAAGGAAGCTCAGAAAACTAACTGAAGACTATTCCTACTTCTGTCAAAGCACTTTTAAATGAGAAATCTAGGTCAGGATCAGAAACCAGGAACTTTGTTTAATAAACCAATAAAAATTTGTTCTGCTGATTGCAAATGATTTTAAAGAAGTCCTTTCCATAATGACCAAATATACCTTTTGCATTCAGTAAGTTTAATTAGAGCATGTCCAAAGTTGCTTCAAACAACTATCTTTACTAAACAAACACAAAGCACTAACCTGACATTTGTCTCCTAAATAGTACTGTCTTCCAGCAAACACCAAGTAATCTGTTTTTTGAAGTTCTACAAAGGAAGATCAAAAGAAAACTTAAGCTATTTATCAAGCATCCATGATGCTATCTGATTATAGAATGCTTTGCATGGAAAATAATATTATGTAACTGGCTTATTTTCCTGATATTAGCAGCAGCTGGCAAGGACATTATGCATACCCAATGAATATTACATCTCTACAGCCTTCCCCAATGCAGAAGTCTTCACATACTGCCTAGGGATTCATTATTCAACAATTGGGGATGGGGAGAGAAATGAGAAGGCTGCACAGATAGTCCTTGTTTAGTGACAATCGGGACCAGCAACTAGGACTGGTTGCAGTTATATATTTTTATCACTGTTTTAACTGCAAACTGTCATTCAACAAAGCAGTCACTAAACAAGGACTCCTTGTACAACAAATAGATGAGCTAATACAGACAGGATGAAATTATTTATAGGTTACTGTGAACTTCATAATTAAAACTTCTAAGCTTCATTCTCACTTAGTTGTTTCCAGTTAGATAAAGGAAAATATAAGTCAAATAGTTCCAAAATTAGAATTAATGTTTCGCTGTCATCTCCCACCCTGGTTTTGATATATTATTGGGTATATGCAAATTCCCACATCTGGTGCTTTATAATGTTTTAAGAGTGCATTTCCAAGAACTACCTTCTAGGGTAGTACTCCCAATACAGATAGACCTCAACTTACAACAGTTCACTTGATCGTTCGAAGTTACAACAGTATTGAAAAAAGTGACTTATGACCATTTTTAATAGTTATAGCCTTTCCAGCATCCCCATGGGCACATGATTTACATTAGCAACAAGAGTGACTGTTCAAGGATGACTGTAATGTATAAACTAGAATACTCCTTTGCATATGAAACATGGCCCACATGTGTAGGTTTTGCGGTGGGTCTTGTCAACTAACCAACCAGAACCCCGGAAGAAAATCTAAGGTCCATTGGAACTATACATTTATTAAGGCCAACATAGCTTAGGTGACATGTTTTCATGACAAACAACTCTTTAGCTGTACTTTGTGACTGTTACAGGAAACAGCAAATTATTAACATGAGAATTTTATATGCGTACACTGGGAATTCAGCTGCTAGGCCAGCTGTGTTCATCCTTTTGGACACAACATCTGCCAGTTATTGCTTGACTTCAGCCATCAAGTACAAAGGTATGGAACAGATTTTTCAAGTGCAAAATGAATCATAAGACAAGACTACCTTTTCTGCTCTCCAGCCAAACATCAAACTCTATATTCCGATAGATCTCAGAGTCCAGGGCTTTCAATACTTTATAAGGAAAGGGCATCCTTGGGCTTTCAGGAGGCTGTGAAGTTGAAGAGGAGCAAATTAGAAGAACTGCTGGCTACAACTGCTTTTAACCTGCCAACTGTAAAGGAAATGCTCAAACCTATCTACTGGTTTACATTTTGCACCTACTATTTGATATTTATCTTCTAATTGCCACATGCAAGTTGAACTTCCCAATGTTCTAGGGTGAGCAACCACCCAAGAATATTTGAAGCAACTTGCACGTGGCAATTAGAAGATAAATATCAAATAGTGCAACAAAAGTGGAATATAAAACTTGAACAACTGATTAGGAATTTTTACATTTCAATAATCTCCGAGGCTAAGAGACAAATTAATTTAATTGCTTTTATTTGAAATAATTTAGAGCTTGTTCCAATCCTGGAGACAAAGTGCAAAGCAGTCCTCTCCTCTTGGGAATTCTATTTGTAACTAGATAGCCAATGACCACAAAATTAAAAAAGGACATAGTTTGGGTTAAACAGTCCTAGGTTAAACTATGTTCAGTATTAACCACAGGTACAAGACATGCATACAAGTTTCACACATACAAGCAGCAAACTACATAAATTCATAGTTGGCTAGTCTCACTTTCAATGTGTATGTGTGAACTTTCATTCTATTGAGAAGAAAAATATGTGCATAGTGACCTGATTAGAGCCATTTTCCAAAAATAATCCTCTATACCAGGCAGACAGGACACAGTAAAATAAGAGTAGAGCAACTTTGATTTCTCATTCCTAGTTTTGGATCGTGCCTCAATTTCCTGAAGGGTTGCTTAATCTTAAGACAGCCATTATTTTGGGTTAAGGCAAATAGCAGAGAAGCCCAAGTTATCCAGGTTTAGATAAACTACATTATGAGTTTGCATCACTCCTATTTTGAATGGTGCAAAGTCATGTTATAGTTCTGGGGTCTCCAACTTTGGCAACTTTAAGACTTGTAGACTAACTCCCAGATGTCATGCTGGCTGAGGAATTCTGGGAGTTGAAATCCACAAATCTTAAAGTTGCCAAGGTTGGTCTTCTACAGGTAGTCCTCAAGTTACAACAGTTCATTTAGTGACCATTTGAAGTTAAAAACAGCACTGAAAAAAGTGATTTATGACCATTTTTCACACATGATCTTTGCAGCATCCCCATGCTTATGTGATCAAAATTCAGATGCTTGGCAAATGATTCACATTAATGATGGTTGTCATGTGATCTCTTTTGCAACCTTCTGACAAGCAAAGTCAATGGGGAGTTCAGATTCACTTAACTCATTACTAAGAACAGCAATCAACAAATATGGTAAGAAATGTCATCAAATGGGGCAAAACTCACTTTAAAATGTTTTACTTAGCAACATAAATTTTGGTCTCAATTGTGGTTGTAATTTGGGGACTACGTGTCATTAATTCAAATCCAAACAACAATTTAATGCAGAGTGATAAAAAGTTAAGAGAATGACTCTATGATTGTTTGTTATATCAAAAGAAGCAATGGTATTGAAAAAACTACATACAGAGAAAGGGGGGACATGGCAAAGGAGACTTTGCTTTTTAAAAAACTCTCTGTAGAACAGGAAAGGCTTAAGAACAGAATATTTAAATGCCACATTTAGGTAGCACAGCTCAAGAAAGCCAGAAGTATGTTTATGACACCTTAAGTATAGTTTTCCAAGATGTTATTTTCCCAGCCCTTAAATCTGCCTCCCCTGTAGCCAAATTTAAACATTTTAGACATGTAAGTGTTCAACCAGAGCGGCGTAGTATCAGAAGAAGAGGCAAAGTTAAAAGGAAGAAGAGGTAAAGCCATGAAACTGTGCTTCCTGCTACATATATGACTGCATAGATGCTACATAGATGCACATATGGAATCTCCTTGTCTGAAAATTGTCAAACCTTTCCTTCCTCTGTGACTTGCTTGCATTTTTCCTCCGCTGGGTGGGCCGAATCAAAGCTGACCCCTTCTTCCAATCTAAACAATTAAAGACACATCAGAGTTTTTTAAAAAAGCAAACTGTCTATCCATCACTGTCCAGTGCTGAAACCCAGAAGCAGGAAAAGCAAAATGCAGCAGCATTGTGGTGCCACCCAGTGTTAAATGATCTGGGAAACATCTCCCTGGTGTCACCATCTGGATTTAGAATTTGACCTACAAAAACAACTTGATGACAGCAGCTTTGCAATCCTCATGGAAGAGTTTCCATCCATGAGACTGCAAGAAGGCTAGGCAAGGAAGGGAAAGTAGCCATCAACAAATGAGAGAAGCAAAGTCAGTTGACGGCTTGTTTTATAAACAGCAACTCAGCTGAGATGGTGAGCAAGCTAGGAAGATGACCTGAATGAAGTCACTATAAATGAGTTTGGGACATTTCTCTTGGAGGTTGTAAGATTCTATATCTACCCTAAAATTAGCATTCAAGATACTATCCTGAAGCAGGGGTGGGATTCAATCGGTGTAACTATGGGTTCAGTGATTATGTTTTGCGTGCGCATGGACATGTGTATAAAACATCGTAAGCTGTGCTGCCTGGACAGCTGATAGGCACTGCGTACGGGTGCGCAGCATTTGAAAAGCCACTTTTTTCCTGCTTTTTCAACCTCAGCTGTGCCACACAAAGTGGGCAGGTGGGCCAAAACAGCAGCAGACACAGAATTGGTTCAGTGTCTGTTGCTCTTCAGAGCTACCAGATCTATACAGCTGGGCAGAACCGGTAGCCTCCCACCCGTCCTGAAGGCTGTGTAAATTCTGGCTTTCTTAATCTTGGCTGGTGGGGTTGGGTTGATACCACTCTTTACCTCTAGATACATTCCAGATAGCAACTTTCTTTCACTCAGTGTGTCCTCTCCCTAAATTTGTTAAGGAGCAGCTTCCAGAATTCATTGGAAAAAATAATTTTGGCTGACTACTGAAGAAGACTGCTGAATTGGGACAGTTAGTTGTGCTAAAGGTAGCAAAGGTGTTGACCATCAATCCTCTTATTGAGTTTTCCCAGCTTAGGCATGACATGTTAGGATGCTCTGGAACACCATCTCAAGAAGTCTACTGAGACAATAACTGTAACTTTTTAATTTTCAAAGCATACCTCTTTTCCGGAGCATTTCTGGATGCCCTGTCAGGAAGGCAATCAAAATTTGCATCTTCACTGCCAACAGATGCACTGTTTCTGTTTTTCTTAGCCCCATTTCGAAACATCTCAAGGGCAGTTTTCAATTCTTCTTCATCCACTTTGAAGACATTCTTGTATAGAATTTCATAAAGGACAGCTAGGCAAATAAAGGGTTTGACCTTTATAAAAAGTTTATAAGCTGGAACACACTTTTTAACACAATAATTTTTCTCCAATTGCTATTTATAGCTGTGAAATGTGGACTTTAAACAGGCAGATAGGAGAAAAGGGTGGACACCTTTGAACTGTGGTGCTGGAAGGCAACTGTTATGCATCTCATGAGCTGAAAAAAATAACAAAGAAGGTCCTAGACTGAACCTTACCAAATTATCACTTAAAGCCAAGATTGCCAAACAGAGGCTGTCATACTTTGGTCATGTCTTGAGAGCTGACTAACTTGAAAAGCCAATCATGCTGCGAGTGATCAGTAGAAAAGGGAGAAGGGGCCAACCTAACACTCACTGGCTGGACATTATAAAAGATGACACTGAGATGACCATGGCAGATCTGAAGGAGGAAATGCAAGATAGAGGGATGGAGAGTGCTGCTCCATAGAGTGACCAAGGGACGGATGCAACTAGATGACTGATAATGACAATATGCTTTTAAAAATAGGGGATTTCTGGGATATTCTTAGCAAACATCTTACACAGGATAGATTTATTATGCTACTTAAAACAGAGTGGTAGGATAGAAAAGGCAATGTTTTATTTACCCTGGCAGATTGCAGCGTTGGCTTGAAATTGTTTGGTGTACACAGAATCATAATGACCATTACTAGAACAGCACAGTAGAATCTGAAAGGCAAAAATCTTACCTTAAAAATAATTCTGGGAATATGAAAACATGTGTTGTTTTGATCACCATACAGAACAGTATGGTGATAGAAGTTAAATGTCATTTGTAAATTAAATGCAAAAATGATTTACGTTCAAATAAAAAGGTGCTTTTAAAATTATGTCTATGCATAAAAGAAAAACAATATATGATAGCTCTTATATTATTTATGAAGCACATTTTGCAAACACTTATTTTGTGTCATAAATTGATTTGTATGATTGTGAACATATTCAGTTATATATCACAAGAGCTGTCCAATTAAATCATGACACTGTTAATCTGTTAAATAAATGCCCTACTTTAGTTATTTGGATATGATGAAGGTATGGTATTAAGGGGATAGCATATTTTTAAATATTCATACACCTTGGAAGAAGACTAAAATAGCCTTTAGAATTCTATTTTTACTATACTGTTCTTGTATCACAGATGCAAATAAAATTAAAGGGATGGTATATACTTTACATTTTCACTATAATTGTGAAAATATGAATCATATAAAGCTTTTATACAGAAGGCAGGGCAGTGCACAAAGTCACATGGTTTGTGGAAAAATTAATACTTTCTTCTGGTGGTTCTGGATCAGAAAACTTAAAAAAACACTGGCTGCAAATTTTTTCTAGCTACTATTATATTAGTAAGTTAACCAATTCATTTTATCAAGTTCTTATGCATCATTATATAGGTAAAATAAAAATAAACTACAGTAAAAGTGTTGGACTAAAATTCAAAAAAAACCTCATTCCAAATGTTGCTTGGCCAATTTCTATTCTCATCAATCTTCCCATGATACATAAACTGTGGCCACTCTTTCCTCTCAAAATTATACCTGCAAGCACACAATGCGCACTAAGGCTATTAAAGAGAATGTGTGGGTTTTTTTGTGTATTGTTTATCTCAAAAAAGTTCCTAAAATGTCTCACTTCAAGTATGTTTCAAGCATTTCAGGAGTTGGAAATTAATAAAAAGTTTTATATTCGCCCAATGGCTGAAGTGATTTTGTACTTGAGGAAGCTAGAAACAACAGGTTTGCATATCATCTAATGCATAGAGTGGTACCTTCAATTTTTCCCTTATAGGTCAAGTTCACTTACCTTATCCTCAAAGCCGTTGTCAGTAGCGTAAGAAGCAGGTTTTCCAGGGTGCCGATAAAGAATGAAGTCTCGGCTAGATAATTGCAAAGATAAGAGACAGGAAAAAAATAAGTTGTCCCAATTATGTTTTTTTCAAGAGGCAACTGGACTTTGTTTTTCTTTGAAGACATTTCGCTTCTCATCCAATGGATGAGAAGTTCATAACTGTAGCAGCTTCTTGAATGAGAAGCAAAATGTCTTCAAAGAAAAACCAGAAAGTTCAGTTGCCTCTTGAAAAAACACCTTTGGGACAACCATGACATGGATGACTCAGAAGCTCCATAGACAAAAAAATAAATCATCTTTCTTCGAAACATATGATACCCTGGTACACCACAGGGTTGCATGTTGAGTTACTCTTACTTTTTATGTGCATGACTGCATTCCCATTCATGCTAGTAATACTATTACTAAATTTTCAGATGATACAACAGTGGTGGGATTCATCTCCAGGGGGGATGAGTCTGCCAACCGAGATGAGGTAGATGGTTGCTTTCGTGGTATGGAGAGAGTAACTTGGTCCTCAACACCAATAAGACTAAGGAGCTTATAGTGGATTATAGAAGGAACAGATCAGACATCCAGCCCTTGCTTATCAATGGAGACTGAATGGAGCAAGTGGGAGAGGGCCCAAAGAGCCACATGCGACTCTGGAGCCACACATTGCCAACCCCCATCATACATGAAGCTGTTCTACTACACTTTCTATCAACTCAGTATTTTTTTTCTTTGGTCTTCATTCTTACTGTGATAAAATGTCTCAGCAGTTTTAATTTGATAGCTAAATGCCTACAAAAGCCTTGGAAACTGCTTCTCTCAGTTAGCCTTTAATTTATAATTTTAGATAACAGGTTTTATGGTATTTTTATGGTACTTGACTGTACTGTCTTGAAAAAGCTTATTTAAAAGGCAGCATGTAAATCACAAACGATCAAGGAAAATGGAGTTATGCTGCTTTTAAGATAGACCCAATAAATTCCTGCTAAAGCCAACTGTTTAGTAATTGCCAAATAGATTTATGTCCTATTCCAACAAAGATTCAGATCATTTTTATAACTGCTAAGAGCTGTAAATGGTGGAAACTCTTTAATGTCTATGAAGGAATAAATGATGAATACCTTCTTTGGTTACTTGTGCTTCTATTAAGTTACAGGATGTATAATTTAAATAATATGAAGAGATCATGTTCTGACATTATAATATAGTACTTACTTATAGATCAGTGAGAAGGCACTGATCTCAAGTTGTCCAGCACTTTCCTGTTTAACAGAAGGAAAATGAAATGACTACTTCGCAATATAACAATTTTGGGGTGGCTCCAACATAAGCCCTAATTTACTGCTCAATCTAGTTAATAACACAAGCATTAATGTTCATATTAGATTGCCATAACACATTCCACACAGAGGGCTCCTTAAAAATTCAAACACAACAGTGATTCCCAAACCAAGCAACTACATGCTTAAATCAAATTAGACCAGGTGGTTTTCAAACCTGGCAACTTTAAGACTTATGGACTTCAATTCCTAGAATTTCCCAGCCAGCCATGCTAGCTAAGGAATTCTGGGAATTGAAGTCCATAAGCATTAAAGTTGCCAAGCTTGGACACCCCTGAATTAGACTACCCAACATTGGTTACATTGGAGATAGTCCTCAACTTATGACCATTTGTTTAGTGAATATTCAAAGTTATTACCAGTACTGAAAAAAGTTACCTACAACCACTCTTCACACAACTGTCGCAGTGTACCTACAGTTACCTGATCAAAATTACAGTATTTTTCAATCACATATCCCAAAACTCCCTTGAGCAAATAGGGCAGGATATCAGCATTTTCATAAAGTAAACTGAAATATATATTTTCTTAAAGGAGCAAAAGTCACAGAGAAATGCAAAAGAAAAAGCATTAATTTTATAACTCAAAGTGAAATACAGTAGTAAAATTGATGTCAACTTCCATATTTTTACAAAAAAAGATAACTTCAACATGTTTGGTGGAAAAAGAGAGATCTACATTTCACTTTTGAAGTTAATATTACTATTTTCCAAGACTAAAATCTGCAAAAAAAATTCTCCAGATAAGACCCTTGCTTGTATCTGACAACACATATGTATGTACATATATCATTAACTAATAAAGAAAATATAACCCATCTGGATTGGGAAAAATGATCTCTAGCCTAAACAAAGCCAATTTGAATTTAAATACTAGTAAAGGAAAATCCTAACATACAGACAGTTCTCAATTTCTGTTGATAAGCAAGACAGTTGTTAAGTGAGTTTTGCCCCATTTTGAAACCTTTCTTGTCACAGTTGTTAAGCAAATCACTGCAGTTGATAAGTAAATTGTGGGATTGTTAAGCAAATTTGGCCCCATTTACTTTGCTTGTCAGAAGCCAGCTGGAAAGTTACAAAAGGTGATCACATGATCCTGGGACCATCATAAATATATGCCAGTTAGCAAGCACCTGAATTTTGATCCCTGACCTGTACAATCATTTCATGTGTCAAACCAGTCATGAGCCACTCTTTTCAGAGCCATTGTAACTTTGAATGGCCACTAAACAAATGGTTGTAAGTTGAGGACTATTTGTACAACTTTGTATTTTACACTGCTTTAAACTTTCAGGGGCTTCTGTTTAGCTGTTCTAATCTGCCAAATCTTTCTTACCTTGGGATTTCCAAGTCGTTGCAAGTATTTTTCAAAGGAGCCTTCCACATACTTGATTTGAAAAGAGAGAAAGGGAATGCAATTAATGATTTTGCTTTTATCCAATATCCTAAATTCTGAGTAAAACATTCAACTCATGTTTAGACCACCAATTGGTGAAAGCCACAACTTTGCACCCATGTTAGAAGCTCTAAGAACTTCCAGGTTGAAATCATTAATTGGTGATATCACTGCCACCTTGGGGACACCCAGTTGGGGGTTTCCTTTCATATCCTTAGCAGGAGCTGGAGTGAAAGACGAGAGCTCAATCCCGCCCCAGGATAGCTCTCTGGTTTCAAAGATGGGCTTCCTAACCTCCTACCCAACATCCCAACCAGTCGAGCTACTGCGCTCCAAAGTCACCACTGATTCACACTTATTCAGGGTTACAGCAAGGCGGGGCCGCTTAAATGGTTCCGCCCCAGGCGCCTGATGGACCCAGATAGGTTCCAGACGGAGCTTGGGCCATTT
>JANHFN010005353.1:54651-72587 GCA_032468175.1 Toxicocalamus goodenoughensis
TGCTTCATCAAGAAAGGGAATTTTTCTTTCCAGTCGGCCTCCAGCCACCATTTTATTTCCATTGCCTTTTGGCATAATTTTTAATGAAACTTCAATACTACCTGACACTTAACTCTGAGCAGCTAAGAAAATTACTATATAACAAAAATTAGAATTCAATTCCCCACTTAAATATATTTCAAAATCAAACATGTATAAATTAAATGTATATATGGAGAGGTTTATATACTTTAAAACATACTTCAAAAACAAATATACTCACAGACTCAAAATTTATCTGATTTTTCCTCATGAAGGAAACGCAAGCATTTCTGACTGCCATGTGATGAATCTGACAAGCATAAACCTAAAACCATTGATATATCAATTAAAATTTAGGACAGAATAAACAAACTACAGTTTCATGAAGTGGAACAGAGCTATGTGCAAATTACATCTGTTCTGAAGCATCAGTTATTAATCCTTGCTAAAATATTCAAAGATTAAAACAATGTTAAGGAAATCCTTCAAAGTAACTTTGGAATGTGATTAATGT
Organism: Toxicocalamus goodenoughensis; assembly: GCA_032468175.1. Lineage (NCBI taxonomy): Eukaryota > Metazoa > Chordata > Lepidosauria > Squamata > Elapidae > Toxicocalamus > Toxicocalamus goodenoughensis. Next base: position 55,187 of record JANHFN010005353.1, read on the forward strand.
GCTTCCTTGTCTTAAGAGCTTGCAAATAGAAACACAAATAAAGCATGATCCTTTGATTTGATACTAAATTCAAGGAACAAAAAACACACACACTTACCAAGTTTAGCCTTAATCTTTCTTTGGTAAGATCCTGAAACAGTTTACATTTTGTACAGAGTACATTTGTTCAATAAATGGTATTTGGGTCACTTCTAGCCAAAATAGGCAGATGCATTGTTATTTCAAATTAGCTAGATAAGGGGTCAAGCATTATGCATACTCCATAAATGGTTACATTAGAGCAGTGTTTCCCAATCTTAGCCATTTTAAGAGGTGTGGTCTTCTACTCTCAGTATACCCAAGCCAGCAGTAGGTATTTCTGGGAGTTGCCCGTATCTCTTAAAATGGCTAAGGTTGCAAAACACTGCATTAGAGCATTCATAATTATTCCCAGAGACCCATTACATCTCAAAGTAGTCCATGGAACTCAGATGGAAAAGAGGCTACAAGCCCTTAGCTACTCAAACAGGTTGCTCGTTTTTTAAGTGTTGTTTGTTTATAAATATTACATTCCCTTGCAGTCCAGGCAAAACCCAGCAAGCACACCATACTTTTCCATAGCTCAGATCCTAAATACAAACAATATCCCATAATAAGATTACAAACTCTGCCAGCCTTTGCACAAGGACCTGATTAACTTATCATTTGCTCAACTGCAGCAAAATAACAAGTGTGAAATTTGGCACTAGTCTTTCCTAATTTGAGAGTTTTAGGCCCAACAAATCAATTTGGGTGCTAGGTCAAGAAAAATGTAGCACACTAACTTCACCATTTCTTAATGCTTTGTGTGTGTTCGCATTGCTAAACCCCAGTTTAATCATGGCAGATTGGTAAGCCATTATGTATCATTTAACTAGGACTACAAATGAAGATAGTTGGCTTCACAAAAGACAGGAAGTCAAACCCAACCCAAGTTTGAATATAACCCATTGTAGGAACCAAACTCTTTAAAAAGTTGCTTATAAGTTAGACATGTTTTAATAAAGCAGCAGGACCATTTCACCAGGCTGTGTTAAATTCATAGTTTACAGTATACTTCTATCTGGGCCAACCAATTAATTTACTATAATTTGTCCTGGGATATTTTTTTCTCTTTAAAAGGCAACCGGTAAATCCTTTCAAGAAGGGAAAGGTGCATTCAACCATTTTTACAAAGCAGAAACAAAACTCGAGGTTTTAACTTAAAGCCAAAGAGGTCGGCGGTGAAAAGAGGTCTGACTCGTTAGGTTTCATCTGCTTGGCCGCTGCTCCGCTTGGACAGACTCCCCAACCCAAAATTAACGAGGAGGGGCCGGTCTCTGCTCGCGGGTGTTTCGCGTACCCACGGTTTACCGAGTCGCGGTTTCCTCCCACTTTACCCCGAAAGCCGGAGCGCAGCCCCGCTCGGGGCGAAGAGCCGGGGGGCGTCGTCCCCAGGGCCAGCCCGGGCTTTACCTGCTCGGAAATGGCCCGGAAGAGGCAAGTGGCGTCTTTGGCCGTGAGCTTGCGGTAGAGCCCCTGACTACCCAGGTACTCATCCATGGTCACCTCGCTGAGGGACTTCTGGCCAAAGTACTTCTTCCAGCCCTTCTGCATGGCCAAGGTGTAGGGGAGAAGCAGGCAGGCGAGGCTGCGGTGAGCACAACCCCAGGAAAAGGCGCTGGGGCGGGGACCAAGCGAGGATGCCCAAGGGGGAAAGGGTGCGGGGAAGCAACGCGCAAGAGTAGGGTCGAGCGCGGCCGGGGAGGAGGGTGTGGCTCTGGCGGCCCTTTCAAGGCGAGCGCGGGGTGGGAGGCGGCGGCTGGAAGGGCTCTCAGCTGTCGGCAATCTGGCCCGGGCCAAGCGCGCGCCTGCCTGCCCGGCGCACGTGGGAAGCCGGCAGCCCGCGCTTAGCTTGTCCACGAGGCGCTTCGGAGTGGCTGAGATCCTGTTTCGTGGGGGTGAGGTTCTGGATGGTGAAGGAAACCCCGCATGGCCTTGACCTGTAGGGAGGAGAGTGGGGTTATTATTTGGGAGCACTCTATGGACCAGTCTGCTTGACAGGCCAATTGGAGACCTTGGCAGGGATGGAAATGTCTCCTGCTTAGAGCAGAGGCTTGGACTAGAAGACCTCTGAAGTCCCTTCCAGTCCTAAGATTCTATATTCTAAAATTAGTGAATTAGCTTAAGTCTATTGTATGGGGTCAGTTGGGTTAATGGAGGCTCCAGGTGTTGCACATAGACACAACCACTGATCTAGCAGCTGTGTTCCCACTATGCATTTATCTGTGATTAACTGGGAACTGCTTAGACAGTTACCAGATGTCTCCTTGGATTGGAGATTACATGCAAGCCGGGGTCCTGTAAAATAACCCATGGGCTTGTTTTAAACAGTGCATGCTAAAATTAAGGTAAAAGTGGTTGTAATCTTCAGACAGTAATGGTTCAAACAGTTCAGCTTACTGTGATTTATCCAGACAGCTGTTTGACAACACACTGGGTAAACCTATCTGCTCCATGTAGTAATACTCCATGTGAGCTTCAAAGTTGCTTTCTCTACATGGTGTCCCACAGCAACTTGGACCCAGGTTCCAGTAATTGGTGAGTGACTCATGCTTGATCTTAGCCCAAAGGATGAGAAACTGGCTATTCCTTAGAGTTAAAAATCAGAGTCTATGGAAATTTTCAGTCATCCAGGTCATGGTTGTCCAAAGGTGCTTTTTCAAGAAGCAGCTGGACTTTCTTGCTTTTTCTTTGAAGACATTTTGCTTCTCATCCAAGAAGGTTCTTCAGCCCTGACTGGATAGTGGGGAATGGAAGGATTTATATTCATTGCTGGTCTGCCATGCTGAGGTTATCATGAAAAAAATTTCTTTGAACAAAATCCAGCAGCTTGTAGTCAGTTTGAACTTAGGGCAAGTTGAGGCAAGAGATTTACCCTAGCCATAATTACCTGTGAGAGTCCCAGAAATGTAAGGAAGAAGGAATGGCTGAATAAAACTGGAGAAAAAGACACAAAATAAGGAATTGGGGAATGGAATGATTATACTGCTGGTTGTTCCACCACGGGCCCCAATGATCTTTAAGTGCAGGCAATTAAAAGAGGTTCTCCATCTCTGAGAGGGAGCAAACATGATTTCAAATCTGACCAATAGTCCAACCAACTGACCAAGCAAAATGACTGGCTGAGAAATTCTTACATATTTAGATCCAACCACAGTGTGAGGGTAATGGTTTCCACGAAAAAAAGATCCAAATCAAATTGTGAAAATGTGAACAAACTGAAGAATCACACACACATTTAACAAGAGAAGGCTTTATAGATTGCACACTATTTTTATGCATAATGATGTCAGGCTCTAGACATTTAAATAGTATGGGAGTCTTGGCTATTCATATTAAATTGATACATTTATAAAAGAAACATTAAATTGATTGTTATGGTTTACTGAACAAGCCATGATTGCCTAATTCAAAAATTGTATGTTTTGTTCATATACTGTGGGAAATCATCCTGCTTAATCATGGTTTCTTGAATGAGACTGGGGTTGCATAACAAATATAACAGATTGGTTTTGGCACTTTGTCCACTTTGTCAACCAAGACAAGGGCTTCTTTGCCTTATATGACAGGCAAGGCACTGTATTTTTCAGACTATAAGATTCACCTTGGTTTAGAAAAAGAAAACAAGAAAAAAAATTGCCTCCGTGGGTCCCATTTTTGCCCTCCCCAGCGTCAAGGAGGCTGAAAACGGGACCCACTGAGGCCTCTGGAGCATGTTTTTGGCCTGCAGAGTGCTTCTTGACACTGGGAAGACCAAAAATGGGATGTGCTGAGGCTTTGAAATGCCAAAAAGGGTCCATATTCACTCTATAAGACGCACTGACATTTCCACCCTTTTTTGGGGGGGGGAAGTGCGTCTTATAGTCCAAAAATATGGTATATTCTCATCTCCGTTTGAGGTTTACAAGATGTGGTATGAAAACATCAGCTGGTTTTACATAAAAACTGACCCTTGTGGAATGAAAGCTTGTATTCTTAATTTCATTGGAGGTGACAAATACTATTGTAAACTTGCATCAATCTTATGGCAGTTTCAGTTAAGGCAGCTCTCTTATTTTAACCCACATAGTTAACTGCTGATCACGCTGTCCAAGAATGCAGCAAATTTTTCTGGTTGTCCAGGAAGAAATGGTTTCAGAGTAGACAAGTCCATTGATTTAAGCATCTCCACAAGAGTCCTATGAAAAAGAAAAAAATCATCATAACCCATCAAAATTACCATGAAATACTTGTTTTTCTCACATCTGTTTCTTCGTTTTCCTATAGTCTTGAACTATGTGGTCAACTTGAAACTAAAAGGTCACACTAACTATAGAAAGAAATCTCAGGTCTCCAGGAACTCAGCCCCACAGAACCAAAATTTCACAGGCTCTCTGTGAAAAGATTTATTGTAGAAAAGTCATATAGTATATACAAGAAAGCCAGGACTCAATCTCTTCATGAATTACCTTCTACAATTCAATTTCCAGGCCTTTTCTCTTGTTTTTCAAGCCATTGCACTTATTGCAGTCCTGAAAGCCAAATGCTCTTGCTCCATGTTTATACTGTATATAAGCTCTGCTTCAGAATCCTTGGTTCCTGCCTCATCATCTTCAACAGAAATAGTACTTTACACCATGTCTCCACATGCAGATATCTGATTCATCAAAATTTTGTTTCAACTAGCTTGATTTCTATTTATATGGCTGTTGATATATTACCTGCACCCTGCTGTTACACTGCTCATTTCCCATTAGACGAATCTGTTCATTCTGAGATCAGCACCATTCCTGCATTTTTGTTAACAATGTCAGCATTAAACTATGCCACAGCTTCAACCAGAGCATGGCATACATCTATCTCTAAAATCAAGGTGTGGGCAAGCCTATATATTTTATAAATAAATAACAAATTAATTCAGGCTAGATAGAACACACATTGTAAGGATAACTTGTTTTTATTATAAAAGACCTCAACCTGCAACCACTCCTTTAGTGACTGTTCAGAGTTACACTGAAAACAGTGATTTACTTATGAGCATTTCAGTATCCCCATGGTCACATGATCAAAATTCAGGTGCTTGGCAATCAGCATGTTTACTATGCTTGCAATGTCCTGCATTCATGTGACTGCAATTTGAAGTTTTCCCAGTAAGCTTCCAACAAGCAAAGCCAATGAGAAAGTTGGATTCGCTTAACAACTGCATGATTTACTTAACAACTGTAGCAAAAAAAGTCACAGAATTGGGCACAACTTACTTAACAACTGCCTTGGCTAGTAATGGAAATTCTGATCCATAAGTCAAGGACTACTTATACAATGAAACTCTGATAAATTTCTCAGTTATTGTAGAAATTACAAATCAAACCATCTATATGTAACAGCCCCAAGGTTTAACCCAAATCTCTTTCTTCCACCCTTTATGTCAGGGCTGTCAAACTCCTGGCCTGTGGCCCGGATGTGTCACACGCTGTCCACACCTCGTTTAGTGAAGGGGAAAAAAGTCCGAATACATCATGTGACGCTGCTATGATGGCATTAGCTTGACACCCCTGCTTTATGTGATAACAAATTTCTTGCTCATTTCTCTGATTTGTGTGTCGAGCTTGCTTACCACATGCTTTGATAAAGATATAATTAGTCCCAGACTTTTTACTTTCAACTTTGCCACCTTCAGCCCTCACACAATGGCACAGAGGACTTGGCATTGCTTCAAAATAAACTGGCTGTTAGGTTGAAAGAAATCATCTGATCTCTTTGAAACTTTCCTTTCCAGCCATTTCCTTCTAGCAGTTCAAAAAACAGAAGACAAGATCTTCATGAAATCATCTGTGTAATGATGAGCAAGCAGAACATTCATTCCAAATGAATGAGATGTGTCCACAAGAGGGCAGACTTCAAAGAAAGTCCAGAAAATGGTCCCTGGGGGTACCATGGACAGCTCCCAGCTAATAGACAAAGGACTACAAAAAGTTGGCAAATCTTGATTCAGCACTTACAGCTCAAAATGCTGGGCGAGACATAGACATTTTTCCTCCAAAACTGAACAAAATGAATGAGAAAATGTCAGAGCATCTCTTTACCAGTTTAGTTAGGAAATACACGTCCCAATAAGTTGTCACTGACTAAATAATAGAATATTTATATCCTGACTAAAGTTAAGAGTTCAGGTAATGCTCTGGTTGTTCATAATAGTGTGGTTCAGGACAAAGAAATGTATTACTGGGTTAGGAGAAGCTTCACAGAATCTCTGATTCAAAACTGTTCTCAGAAAGCATGAGTGACTTTGGGCCAGTTCCTGTTTTTCAGCCCAACCCACCTCACAGGGTTGTTATTGTGGGAAAATAGGAGGAGGAAGGATGTATATTTACCATCTTGAATTATTAAAATAATTAAGAGTGGATAAAATATCTAAAGGAAATAAAAATTAGAGGAATTACCCCATGGCAATAGCACAAAGAAGAGCTATCTATCGTGCTTAATTCAGAACTTAAGATAACTAAAGGACCAACCTCAGCAAAAATGAAATTAAAAACACAAAAAGCAATTTACTGTTGTACTCCTATATATTTTGACTTAAGAGCCAAGAATATCTACACTCAACCAAGGATGTTAGGAAAATCCATACCTGCTTGTGCAGTAAAAGAGATGTCCGTCTTTGTGCAGCTGCCTGGCCAATTCCAACTGATGGTTGTCCATAAGTTTGTCATTGATCACAACCAAGAGAGGTTTCCCAGCTTCTAAAACTTCCAAACAGCTGCCTGCTCCTGTAACAAAAGCACCAGATCATTCTACTTGACATAGCAGCACCTATTCAGCAAAAATGGGCTGATGAGAACCAAATCTTTTTGGATTAAATAAGGCTCCCTTGCCCATGGCCAAATTGCATTATTTCATGAGTTGAAGAGAAAGTGTAGAATATAAGTCAAGAGGTGTTTGAGCTGAGCACCCCATCTACTCACAAAAGTATTAGGGTGTGAATATTCTTCCTGTCCCTGTCCTCTCAATCAAATCAATAAAGAAACCATTTTGCTTTCTAACTGTTGTATTTAATGTTACAGAAGGGTAAAATTATTCAATAGTCATGGAATGCTTTATTTACAGTATTAAACGAAGTCAAATTTTATTCTGGTCCTACTCCTTTGTTTTCGTCACAGCCATGTTTTGGACATGCCAATTAATAATTACAAGTGGATCAGGGTTCTAAAATGGTTGCATTCTTTTAAGGGAAACATATTACTCACCAACTGACTTCTGGGCATTTTATAAATGCAGATAGGGTTTTGTAATGAGTAAGCAGATACTCCAGATAGCACCTAAGTTTTGATGTTTGTGTTAAAAGAAATTGGGAAAATATTTTTGATTATGAAGTGACAGCCAGTTTTGTCTAGTACTTAAAGGGACAGGCTAGAAACCAGGAGGTTATGAGTTCTAGTCCCTCCCTAGGTATGAAAGCCAGCTGGATGACTTTGGGCCAATCATCAGGAGGCAATAAATTCTAGTCCTGCCTTAGGCGTGAAAGCTGGCTCTGACCTTGGGCCAGCTACTCTCTCTCTGCCAAATCTATCGCACAGGAAAAGGAGGGACTCATCTTGAATTGTGTGAAATTAAAGATGGGATATAAATCTAGTAAATAAACATGCACAAATTTGACATAGTTTCTACCTATATATACTAGCAGTTAGTCTTGCATAAAAAAAGAGTACAAATCCATATCTCAGACTTGCTTGGCTAAGGCTACAAAACAAATTGACTCTTTTCTAACATTTTTTGAAGTTATTTGGGCTTCATATTAGATATAAGTGACATTTCAGGTTGCAAACATATTCATGACTGTTTATAGCTGCTCACTGACCATAATACAATAAAATTTCTATAGCTGTATCTCTCTTGAACGCAAGACATTTCTCCTTTAAATCCCACGTTCACATTTGTTTCCAGGGGGCAGTACTCTACATAAAGGACAATAAATTATCCACTTTTCCACATATAAAAAATTATGCTCCTACATTGTTTTTTGATGGAGTGTGCAAAGGTTCGCTAAGAGACTGGATGTTTGTACCAGGATGCTTTACCTGCATGGCTTATGATCAGATCTGCTTTTTTAACATCTTCAGAAAGTGAGCTCTTGAATCTGAACACTTCCAGAGTAAATGTGGCTGTGCTAAATGAATCTGGACACTCTTTTCCTCGGCCAACCTGAAGGACAAGCTTGCGACAGCCGAGGTCCTGTAAAGCCTGCATCAGAAAGAAACATATATTCTGAGGTTAAAGATAAACTCATTAGAAGCTACAAAGATGAATTTATTTCTCTCTCCAATATGATTAAATGTGCATGACATACTATTTACAACTGTGCTTCTGTATCCTTTTGTAAGAAAAGAATTATTACTAATACATTATTGGTTAGGGTTGATGCCGTCAAAGCAGTATTGATTCCTGGAGATTAGTTCCAGATGAGTATTGACTAGATGAGTCTGTTTTCCTGGCAAGGTTTTTCAGAAGTATTTTGCCACTGCCACCTTCCCAGGGCTGAGAAATAGGAACTGGCCCAAGGTCACCCAGCTGGCTACATGCCTAAAGCAGAACTACAAGTCATAGTCACCCAGTTTCCAGCCTGGTGTTTTAAGCATTACTTCAAACTGTTTCTCTTAAGGCTGGTTTCCTCCAAATATGTTAGACTATAATTTCCACCAGCTTCTCTGTGTAGCCAATAGCCAATAATGGCAACTGTAGATTGAAAGAGGGATAATGGCTATTCTGCACACCACCCACTTGTTCTCATCATACCTAAAAAGCAATGCAGTGCTCTATCAAATTATCTAAAATGGCATGAGTTGGCCACCTGTTTTGCATGCTGTCAATCAATTCAGCAGGCATGCACTTCAATCAGAGACAAAGCATTGCCTTTTAGCCACCAATGTGGAATGTAAATTGTAGACTGAGTCATTTTAAGAAGCTGTAGAATTTTCAGAAGAGAATAAGGACAGGAAGGGCCATTGCAATCAGAAGTACCTAATTATTTGATACAATAGTTCAATTGGTTTATAAAATAATTATGTAAGATAAGATTATATAAAATTATATAGGAGTTATGGAACTCCTATGGAAGATTGTTTCTGAGTTGAAAACAGAATCAAGGGATATCTGCAGCATGTGGTCCAAATAGTCAAGATGGTGGCTGCATCTTGTAAACTGACAAACAAACTCTACCTGTGAGGACATAAACAGGTGGCTCTTTGTACAGTTGTAAATGCCATTTGATTTTTTAAAAATCATATACTGTGAATACTCCACTCCTATTAATACTCTGCAAAACCCAGATAAAGCAATCATTTTATGAGTGAGATTCCCACAAAAAGATTTACTGTTTACATAGTTAAAATCATTACCCCATTTAGGAATAAATTTTATGGTGTGTACTAAGATAAACCTCATAGCTCCTGGATTATACATTTTGTTTCATAATTTGTATCCCATTTTCAATTTCATGCATTCTAATATTGTACACAACTTGACTGTGAGCATCAATGACAGTAGGTAGGAAACCAGCAAATAGAATTGTCATCTCTTTATGGGATTAAGCTCTGACGAAATGCATGCAGCTCTATACTACATTCCATCATGTCATCTGCAGAGATCAGAAGCAGTTGCAAAGCATATAGATGGTGTCCTTTACATTTTAGAATTGGAATTCTTTTTATTGGCCAAGTGTGATTGGACACACAAGGAATTTGTCTTGGTGCAAATGCTCTCAGTGCACATAAAAGATACATTTTACTGAAATAATCAACAATCGTGGTCATAATACAGGAATTTAGGATTAAATATTTGACCCAAGTATTGAATCATCCTGAGGAATCTTATCCTGTTGATCTTTAATAACATTGGTAAAAAGATGTCACCGGAGATTAAAAACAATAGACTCACTTTTAACGGTGCACGTTTGCATTGGGGCGCACACTGGGACTCGCGTCTGAGCATGCATGCAACCGGCTCCCCATTTTGAAAGAGAGCCCTGGGATCCGCCCTATGAATTTATCTGGTTTCTTTGGCCAATTCAGCAATTCCAAGCGAGCCAGAGAGGACTCGGGGGAGAACTGCACGGCTTCCCTCCCTTTCCACCTGGATTTTCCCACTCAAGAAAGCTTTCAAAGGGTCAGAAAACGCCAGCTTGGATTGCAGAGGAACCACAGAGACGTGGCACGCCGGCGCCTAGAAAAGGCACAGGAGGTGACGCAGGAAGACTTTTTCCGCCCTTTGGCAGCCGGTTGTTTGCTCTGAGGCATGGCGCGAGCTTTCAAAGATGGTGTCGGGGAAGAGGGAAGGATGGCGTCGGAAGACTCGCCTGGGTCGCTTCAGGAGTCGTCACGGCGGCAATGAGGTCGTCGAAACTGGTGGTGCCGACGGTAACGAAAACGGAATTCATGGCCGACGAAGAGACGGAGTGATGATAGAGAGGATGTCGGCTGGAACGGCCCCGAGAGCTTCCACACTTCCCGGACGAAGGGGGTCGCCTTAAGACCAGAAATGCCCGGACTCGTGATGTTGTAGAGATATGAAAATAGACTAATACATATTACCATGCGGTGCACGTATTCCGGGCTCCAATTAAAAAAATACCTAATTTTACAATGTCAGATTTAAAGTTTAAACGGACACCAAAACACCTCGAATGTAATGGGAAGGGCAAAGAAGCTGCTGTCCTTTACAATAATTGGAGTTGCAGTAGCTCACATTAACGTCTTGCCAGCAGGCTGAGGTATATGGAATAGGGAGTCCAAAGAGAGAGCAAAGAAAGTTTTGCAACGTGAAAAAAGACCCTACAAACTCTAGAGCCATTTCGCCTCTGCATCACTAGGTAAGGAAGAGAAATAATTATATTTTGAGTTCTGCAAATGTTTGCAAATGCTTCTTAGCAATCCTTCAGTGCCATTTAATGCTCCTATTTCTTTAAGAGTTCCAGCTTTAGCAACTTCAACTTCTGCGTTCTTATTCTTTCAGGCTGCAGCAAAGGTTCCCTCCTAGTTCTCTTGTGCAAGCAGTCATGCATTGGATTGTAAGCAGGCAACAATTCAGCTGCTTTCATATCCTTGCTTTATAAACAAATATACTTGAGTACAGAGTGTCCTTGACTTACAACCATTTGCTTAATGACAAAAGTTTAACAGTACTGAAGAAAATGACTGATTACCATTTATCACACTTATGACTGTTGCAATATCCCCATGATCATGTGGAAAGGGAACTTCACGAGGACAGTGGTGTCACCCAAGCAGGAAAAGCCCAAAGGGAACATCAGGCCAGCCATAAAACAAACTTGCATAGGAAAAGAAATCAAATAAAATGTATTAAAGAAGCCCCTTGGACAAAAGCCCAAATAATTAAGAAAGTTAGGGAAACAAGGAAAAGAAAACCCTTACAAACACAGGACATGTCAAATCAGCAAAACAAACAGACAAAAGACACAAAATAAAATACATAGGAAACAAACAGGAGATTGCCGAAAAACAAATAGAAAAAACCATTCGAAGTTAGCTAGCTAGCCCCAGGAACGCAGCCACGCTGTCTCTCGCCTTCCTGAAAATAAAAAGTTACGGCTTTCAAGCAGTTGTCCGTATTATTGCGCCAGAGCTCTCCCAGCGGGAAAATTCTAATCCTCGAAGAAAGGCACCTTCCAACCTTTCTACACGTTAATACAAATACTCCATCCTCAAAGCTTTTCTAACAACAACCACTACAGTTCCATAAATGTAAGATTACTATTAATCTTAAAAACTACCTTTAAACTTAATGTTCCTGTTAAGTCATAGTCCTTAAACAAACTTAATCCTTTTCTTAATTTCATTCGTTTGCCAATACTTTTGTGATGCTGAAATTTGTCCAACAAGCAATCCCTATTATTCATTTTCAAGTTTATCAATAAAAGTAATAACTGATCTAAAAACTAACCTCTCACTACATATTATCTCAGTTTTCAAAGAAACCTAACCCTGATTTCAGCCTAACAATAAAAAATAAAGCAAATAATTCCTACCATGGTATAAAACTACAAAAACATTTGACTTAAGGCCATCTGTCATACTAAACTGAATCACAGACTTCAAAGAAGCCCAATGCTAACCTTACCTTCATCCTAGTGCCAATATAACTTTAAAATTGAATCATCCTTCACAGCCTTACATTATAAAAGAGGAAAAAATAGCTATGAGAGCTAATATAAATTACATGCTGAAATACCTTTGCCAGTCTGCTTCTGTCAATTAGCTAATGGAGACAAAGCTGAAATTCTATCCAGGAAATATTTTTAAATATTTTTTTAATATTTAAATTACAGGTAGTCCTCAACGTATGACCACAATTGAGCCCCAAATTTCCATTTGTTAAGTGAGTTTTGGCCCATTTGGCCCACATGACTTTTCTTGCCAGAGTTGTTAAGTGAATAAATTAGTAAGGTTAAGGTTTAAGGTTAAGGTTTATTGAATTTATATACCGCCCCTCTCCCGAAGGACTCGGGGCGGTGAACAGCCAATATAAAAACAAATAAAAATACAAAATTTAAAACAATACTAAAAGAAATATATTTAAAGGCTGACATAGAAAATCTAAAAACCCATAAAAATTAAAAACCCTAATTAAAAACCCTAATGATTAAAAAGGAGGCTAGGTGTCACCGGCCAAGACAAATAAATGGGTTTTGAGGGCACAGCGGAAGGCAGAGAGGTCCGTGGCATTATTATTAACTGAAACATGAAGAATAGAAAAAATGCAAAGCTATCTCAGAACAAATAAATGCAGCCTTAGGCACTGGATCCCCTTAACCAATGGCTGTTGGATTTTGCAGACTATAGGCATTTATTGAGCTTCCTTCCACATAATCCTCACATTAATTAAAACATGGGTGGGCAACCTGTGGCTGAATTAGAACTCTCTGTATTTGACATTGTTGGAGAGGGCTGCTTGGACTGAAACTCAACAATATACTGAGATGCTTGTATTGTTTCCTCACAGGTGAAAATATGCTGAAACAGTTGCCTACCTTTTCAAAGTGTTTCATCAGAAACATCGCTTTAGAAAAATTCAAAACAGAATACAATTCAAATCCACTTCTGAAGACCTATTAAAAAGAAAAACAAAGGACCAGCCCAGATTCAATATAATTTTTCCAAAGAACTCTCAAACTGATTAAGACAGTTTGCCCAAAGGTAATCACTAAAGTTAACACTGATTTACAAGGGGCATCTTTCCAGAATTAACTGCATTCCTATACAAAAGCATCTTTGCAGATTACACTAAGAAATGGCTGAAAAAAATCTGACATGTCAATATGCAAAACTATGTCTTCAGCTCTTTACATATTCAGGCACTGTTGATTGAGAACCCCAACTCAAGGGAGAAAACTAAGACATTTCACTAAGTAAATTTAAAACATTAAAAATTAAAATTAAAAAATAAAAACATTTAGAGGAATAATTCTCATAAGCCATGAACTGCAGATTTAATATTTGGCCAGACAAATATTAGCAAAAATCTTCCTATTGCTTTAAAACCTAATATTTTATTTATCCTGATATTTCACTGTACCTTGAAACAACACAATCTTTTGCTGCTGTTGAAAATGCTTTTATGCATTTCATTTCTGCTATATTGACTGTGGTCTTTTATTTAAAATGAAACATCCCACAAATATGCAGAACTACAAAAATGTTTTGCAGGAAAAAATTGTGGCCCAAAAAGTAGCATGGTTACTGTCCCCTTGTTCCATTTTCCAATGAATTTTTTTATCGCTGACATTTCAGTTTTGTACCCATGTATTCTTTTCCATATATATTTAGGCAGTTTTTTCAGTGAAAGTAAGTTGGTAAGTTAACAAATGGTTGGTATATACAGAAACATTTCTTTTCTGGATGATGTACTTTACGTTTGATAAAGTAGACCATGATCCATGAACAATTATAATAAATGTCTTAATCCTTAAGGTGCCATAACACTCAAATTCCTTAAGTAGCACATATCATGCATTTTCCCTCAGTCAATATACATATAGTTCATTTCCATTACTGAGGATAAATGAGTCTTGTCACTTATGCCTATCTACTTGCATTTATTATCAGAAATATTTAGATCTATTCCAGAAAAATACAAAACAAACATTACAGTATAACAGGCATACGTTCATTAGATTTTTTACCAAAGTTTACATGTTAATTTAACTTGGTACCTTATTACCTTTTCAACAGTTTCTTTCACCAAAGAATCAGACAATAAGACATTCTCATGAAGAAGCAAAACAGAAATAACTTTAAGCAGGGAATCACAACAAGGCACTGTGAGATCAGATGTATCTGTTATTTTTGTTAATGTCTGGAATAGAAGAACAAATAATGATTTTCAAAATTCTAAGACATTCAGGCAAAATAAAAATATATAAAAATATGCTTCAATAGTGTTGTTTCCCTCATTATTTCATATATATAGCAGTACATAGAAAGAATCTCACAATGTGAAAATTTAAAAAAATACTGTAATATTCCTTTATATGAAAACACTTGTTCTCAGAAAATTTACAGCAGATGGGCTGAAAATGGAGACTAAAAAAGAATGACAAATTTAAAAAGATAATCCAATTGCATTAGGACTTAGAAACACATTATGCAAGTTTGCCTACATTTCTTTCAATTAAACCTTTTGTTCTAATGACAATTCTAGCATTATATGTGTCTAATTTTAGTGACAATTGAATTGTTTCTTTGCTTTTTTTCCAAAATGTGGGTCTTTTAACATTTCTTTCCAAAGCCATGAAGTCTGAAACATTTTTGTTATTTGTTCACCTGAAAATGTTGTCTTATCTAACAACCTTATTCAGTGTTCTATTCTATCATACTGTGAGCTGTGCCTATCTCTCAGTCTTTCAATTGTCATGTTCCTCTCAGCTGCTTCTTCCTTCTGGAGCAATACTGCCAATATTTCACAATATAATAATAGAGTCAGTGAGGTGCAAGAAAAGAGGATTACACATTTTGGCAGAGAGACTTCCCTGAGAATGGGCTCCAGCACAAGTCTGATAGCTCAGATGACTAAACCTCTAAACCTGGTAGTCGAACCAGATTGGATCCTGCAACATTACATATATTTGCTTTCATTCATAAAAGAGAATCTAGCTAGGGCTACAGAGTTTTTTTCAGATTGTATAAAATAATTAGTAAGATTTATTCTTTAGAAAATTATCCAGGATAATGTCAAGTATCATTGGATATAACACAACCTATACAACAACATAACACAACCTATACAACAGTTAAGTCATGTTGCTTGCCTGCCTTTCCCAACCTGGTGCTGGTCAAATATATTCAGACTACAATAATTAATATTCCCAGAATTGTCATTTCAGTTTAAAAATTCCCCCCAAGAGCATCAGATTAAAAAAGTGTTCTTGATAGCAAACCCACATGACCTGCCCCAATTAAAAAAAATAGGTTGACATTACCTTACAAACTTCTTCAGGCTGTGAAATTTTTGAGCCATATGCATACTCTCCTATGATTAAGTAGACCTGCAGTAATCTTTCCATTTGTTCAGAAGCTTCACAACAGTTCTCCTTGGTTACCTTTTCTTGCAACGTAAGCACTGATTCCTGATTTTTTTTTATAAAAATGTATTCAAAGTTTAGATTAATAAAAATAAGATAGAAGATTCATTAAGATTAATGAAATTCAGCGTTTATAACTTCTGTTTTGTCTTCTTCCTTATTTCAGAATTAACTACTGAACTATTGGTAACATTTCCACACGGGCATATGATATCAAATAACGAACCAGTCTCAGGGAGTACAATAATTTTATTTATCTCTGGGGCTCTTCCACATGACCCCAAAGTTGAACTATAAAGATTTCAACTCATACAGAAGCTGTAATATGTGCCACTCAAAAAGGTTAATGACAATATACTTATGGAGACTGGTTCATCACTGGTGTCATCAAAGCAACATTATAGATGGGATGGATTCTGCCCTGCTACTCACACCGCAATGCTTTATAACACCTAAATGAGGCTGATGTGAAAGCAATCTTGGACAAAGTATTATTTTCACACAACTTTTGGATGAGTCTGTAAACAGTATATATCCACATGGTTGTTTGTGACTACAGGTAGTCCTTAATTTACGACCACAAATAGCCCAAAATTTATGTTGCTAGGTGAAACATTTGTTAAGTGAGTTTTGTTACATTTTACGACCTTTCTTGCCACCATTGTTAAATGAATCACTGCAGCTGTCAAGTTAGCAACATGTTTGTTAAATGAATCTGGCTTTCCCACTTTGTCAGAAGGTCTCAAAAGATGATCATATGACCTGGGACACTGCAACCTTTATAAATATGAACAAGTTACCAAGCATCCATATTTTGATCACATGACCATGGGGATGCTGCAATGGTCTTGTGTGAAAAATGGTCTTTTCACTTTTTTCAGGACCGCTGTAACTTTGAACGGTCGCTAAATGAACTGTTTTAAATCTGCTGTATTTTTTCATCAGTTAAGCTTTCAGTTTTTCCCAAGCATAAGTCTACAGCAATTGGAACAACTACTCTCATATGCCACAGGCAGCACAACCATTTTGGGATGGCTTATATAGAGTACTCCAGTTTGCTGGAATACAAAATAATACTAGATCCTTGCTAGTTCAACATAAAATACTTTTCCTGATTTTTTCATTATGTAACCTTATCACTAATATTAGGCGGAGAGTTGGGACTTCTCTTTGTATTTCAATCATCTTCAACGTACCTGCAAACATTTGAAAAATATATCAAAATGTTCCCTATAGATGAATCTAGCAGCTGATTGTGCCATATGTTTGCAAACTTCTCCAATGGAAACCCAGGGGAGTATAACCTCTGTTTCTGTAACTGGTCCCATCTTCTTCAAAATTAATGGTATAGCCTGCAAAAAAAAAGTCAGATATATGAGGGCTATTTTCTAAATAAAATTTTTAAAGTTATTGTCAACAACCTTTACAATAATTTGTTATTCTATGTGAATTGATCATTACAGAATTCAGCAATCAGAAATAAAAAAGTTAGAGAGATAATTCTTCCTTCCACAGCCATGATTTTTAATTGTGTCCAATTCGGTACTTCAACTAATCAAAAGATAATAGTTAAACATTGGATCAAATGTCTAAAGTTTCCTTTTAGTCTAGGAGACAAACAAGCAATCTACTATACTCACTCAATAATATTGCTGGAAAATGTTATCATATGACCAGATTATGACAATGAGCTACCAATTTTTTTTTATTTTTTTTCTTCAGCGTTTGTCCCGCATAATAGCAGGGTCCGCTATCCCTTGTTGTTGTGGTCTG
>JANHFN010005354.1:17417-31634 GCA_032468175.1 Toxicocalamus goodenoughensis
ACGTGGGAAAATACCCGAACAAAGCTGAATACCATACATGTAAGTACCCGCAAAAACTTAAGAAAACACACACACACACACATATATATCACTTGTTTTCCTGTGTCATTTATAAAGTCTGAAGTGTTTAGTTTTAAAACACAGGGAAGCAATCTATCACAAAAATAAGCCTTTGTTAATTTTCTTCTTATTGTTTATATAACTTAGAACTGCATCAGGAAACATATCTTGCTCTGAATGTGAATGTGTCCTCTGGAGGTCTTAAACTGTATTAAGTGAATAGGTTGAATTTATATCTTCTGGATTATCTGAATGTATATATTTTCTAATGGAACCAAATATTTTGTCTCTTAGCTTTTAATGGGAGACTCTGTGGTTTATGTTTTATCAGGTTAGCAGCCTCTGTAGCCATAATGGCTTTGAAACATTTCTGTGACTCCTGGAGGGAATTTAAAGCATCTCTGAAAGCCTCTGCATCCTGTGATTCATGTTCCCATTATGTTGCCATGTTGATGAAAGGAGGAAGATGTGCATTGAATGTACATCAAGGATTAACTGAGCACATGTGCCAAGGTGCTTATGCTGCATAACTATCAGCTTGTTCTCCAAAATCAGTGCTGTAGCAGCAGAGTCTATAATCAACTGTGCAAACTGCATGGAAGATTTTCTAATATATCAATATATGGCCAGTTTAATATTTTTGGCAAAAGTATCAAGAACTGAACATAAAACTGCTGTGTGCAATTAATAATGTAACCAATTTGGGGGGGGGAAGGGATTACACAAAAAATCCAACTTTGGAAAGATATACTCTAAGAATTTTTTTTCAGATTCTACTACATGAAAGAACATCCAGCAATTCCAAAGAATTAAATGAAATCTAGAGAGACTGAAGTCTGCTCTTTGAACACTGTGTTTTCTCATTAATGCTGTTTTCCCTGAATGCACATTACCATTCGATCATCTGCTAATAATTTTATAATATGCATGTCTACCCAGAACTAAGGAGCAATGAATTCACTGGAACTTGCTTATAGAGCATTAGAATTTGAATGTAAATTTACATTTAAAAATGATTTGTATGCCACCCACTCCCTATAGGGATTTATGGATCCAGGTAGTTCACAGCAATTTATGAAAATGATTATTAAAAGATATAAGAAGCAAAAACAAAACTCTGCAATAGTTACAATAACCCTTAGAAAATATCTATGTTGCCTATTCCTTTAAAGGCTTAATGTATGACTGTTGACTTATTATATGAAAACAACAGCAATAGCTAACAGTTGCATTAGAAGGCACAGAAGTTTGGACCTGCTCTTAAACTGTAGCATGAATGCTGATTTCTGGGAAAATCAATTCAATAATATTCAACCATAGAGAAAACTGATCTGTATGTTATCAAATGTATCAGTGGGCAGAACCCACAGATGGTCCTTTTACTTATTTGCAGTTTGCTGCCTGCTCAATCAATTTGAGATAACAAACAATTCTAAAACAATGAGACATGTATAAAATCAACCCACAGTACCATAACTATTCTTGTTAGACTATCCCTCCATCCACTGATTCTTATATGGTTCTTTCCTCATCAAAACCTCAGTGACTACAGAATGAGGACCACTCTGAACTTAAAGGAATGGTGTTCTAGGTCACCTTTTGGATTCCTATCTTCTTACCTCCAAGATAAGGGAGCTAACTCTTATTATATTAGTTCATTGATTGTCCATTATGTGCTATTTAGCTCTTAGCAACCACAAAGATAATCTTTCTTCATCCTGGGTCATTAGGTATCTAACCTACTTCTTCATATATACTCTTAACCTTTGTATACATGGGACAGGCAGGTTCTACTAGGACCACTTGGTAATGAAAGAAGTTAAAAGTTTGTTTGTTTATTATGCTGTTTTGATGTCAAATCAATCAAATGATTCTTACAAATCCTATAACATAGCAACACGTAGCATAAACAACAACTAAGAAAAATGTATGAGAAGTTGAAAATAAAGTGGGGTAACCCAACAATAATACCTAATAACCTAAGACCTGAGAGCTGACAATCCTATCAGTTGGTTGGACAAGCTATTTAAAGTTGCACATACTTTGATTTGAGCTCAAAATCTCAAAAGGCGGGCAATAAAATATGGACTGCAAGAGGGTTTCCAATCACTACTTGTATTATCACATTATAAATCAGCCGCAATATTCTACCTCCTCATGGGCTGACTTGTGTATGACTTTAGTTCAAGGTTTAAGACTGCCAGTGAATCAATGAAGCCAAGTGTTCTCCATCAGGGAGAGGCAAATCAACCAAAGGATTTATTGCGCTGAGGGTCTGGGCTAGCATCAGTCCTAGAGCCAAGAGGTCCCCCAGGTTGCAAACCTGCTGCATATGAGGATGCAAGCTGGTTCCATCCAGAACCTGGAAACAAAACAGCTCTGAATTATTGTATGAGAAACACAATGCAGAACAAGAAACTGAGAAATAAATCCATGGAATATTTTTCTATGGACAAAGCCTAATCTTTTGAAACTTTTTAAAATTTTCTCTACAATCAGTCCAATTCCTACAAAAGCCTGTGTCAGCTGTCCAGCTGGCAAATCCAGAGAAAGAAACTCCTGGGACGTTATTTTACCAAGAGTAAAAATTGTACTGAATAAATCCACATAGGCACCGAAGAAGCAAAACCAGCTGTTGGCTTCCTGCGCAAATGCACACACAGTTCATTTCCCCTTTCCTTACGGTCCACACACAGTCTATTATGTCCACTAATCGCTTGTGTTCATTTTGTTTTTGGAACCAGCTGATCACACTATGGCATCTGCTCTGGGTGTCCTTGAGTGGAGAGCAATGTCTCATGGGAACCAACAATTCTTGGAGGCTATTCCCCCCCCCCTTACATTCCAATTCACTACCACCCCATTCTTTGTCAAGCTGTGAGAAAAGCAAAATATAGGTGAAAGTTTGAGTCATTCTTGACATTTCGAAACTTTAGAGAAGTAGCGGAAAAAGAAAACTATTAACTATGGAATTCAGGGTTGCTCACCAATCCTAAGCTAGAAACTATCAGTACTGTTCTTTCACTCTTGTCAATAGAAGAAAAATGATGCTAACAATAAGCATGCATCCCTGTCAGGATAATCAGTTACTTGTGGCATAGATTATCATTAGATATGACACAGATTTTTGTTACACTGCTTAGCTGGCTGTAAATTGGACTTGTCATACTGGTATTTTCATGAGTTCTTCATTTTCTCTGTTTTTGTTGCTATAGCGACTGTCAAAAGTCAGAGGAAGAAAACAGGCAGATCCAAAGGGAGAATTTCTTAATTTTAACAGATGTCTCCATCTCTAGAATTTCCTATGACATTTGTTCATTGTACTTTTATTTTCTTCTTGATTTTTTTAAAGAGTAAACATGCAAGACATTTGATGTGCTCCAGAAGGCTCCATAAGTTTTGTGGCCTTGATTTGCTGTGATAACTTTCCAGAAGGGAAATCTAGAGGAAAGTCATTCAGCATTAATTTCTTCAGAAGCAAAAATCATTGAATCTCTGTATTTAATCCTAAGAATCTAATTGGTAAATTAAGTTGAAAGAAAAAGGACTGAACCTATGTTACCCAATTAACTTCACTGTTAAATTTGGGTATCCTGCCTGAGAGTGGTTTTTCTTCACTTTTGCAATAGAATAGAATAACAGAGTTGGAAGGGACCTTGGAGGTCTTCTAGTCCAACCCCCTGCTTAGGCAGGAAAGCCTGCACCACTTCAGTAAAATAGTTATCCAATCTCTTCTTAAAAACTTCCAGTGTTGGAGCATTTACAATTTCTGGAGGCAAGTTGTTCCACTGATTTCTAACTGTCTAACTGTCAAGAAATTTCTCCTTAGTTCTAAGTTGCTTCTCTCCTTGATTATTTCCCACCCATTGCTTCTTGTCCTGCCCTCAGGTGCTTTGGATAATAGCTTGACTCCCTCTTCTTTGTGGCAGCCTCTGAGATATTGGAACACTGCTAACATGTCTCCCCAGTCCTTCTTTTCTTTAGATGAGACATACCCAGTTCCTGCAATGTTTTAGATCTTCAAAATGCTTTTGAACCTTGAGAATGAATTTCAGGTGAAAATAGGCCCTTTTCTGAAAAGACAGCTCTGCAGGAATCATATATGACTTTATGAAAGCAATTTTTGGCAGAAGTTCCAAGACTTAGCACAGATCTTTAAATATAGGCAAAGAAATATCATGCTAATCCTAAAAGTGTCCTTTCGATCCTGCTTTCTGTGCGTTATGTCCAGTCCATGATAGAGGAATTATTGCCCCCTGAAAATGAGAGAAATAAAATATTGCATTACTTAAATGCATCTATCCCAAAGGTGCTTTTTCAAGAGGCAACTGGACTTTCTGGTTTTTTAAAAAAGATATTTCACTTCTCATCCAATAACAACAACCATGACCTGGATGATTGAGAATCTCCACAGACATTTAAATGCATCTAATTCTTCCCAGTAGGAAAAAAAAAGTAAAATACCTGGAAATAAAATGTAGGAATGAAGTTCAAGTTCAAAAGAAATTTGAGTTATAGCTAGTTTTGCTCTTGGAACTAAAGTTTTTTTTGGAAATGGGGAGAAAAGAAAAACCATGATACTTTACTATGGCATATGTATACATAGTTTTGAATGTCCTCTAAGGCAAATCATCTAATCTTATATCTTTCAGACATCTTAGACTTTCCCTAAAAATAAAAATAAAAAAGTTCTAGGCATTAGTGGCAAAATACCAAGTTGAAGAACTTTGTAAATAAGGTAGCAATGTTACCAGCTTCTCTTGATAGTGATGAAACAAATTAAATTGCTACCATTACAAAAATGGAAGGATTTAACTTTCAAACCAATTAGGAGACCATCATAATGAAGAAAGTTTTTAAGGAGGGATCTCTAAGTAGGTTAAAAGAAATCACATCTACCAGGATATACTTTCTATTAGTGGTGCTAGAAAAAAAAAATCATTGTTGGGTTGCGGTAGCATGGAAATATGACTTTTTAATCCCATTCCTCTGTTAACCCTTCTTTTAGATTAATCATAAGGAAAGTGAAGATTGTTAACATTGAATTGAAGCTGATTGACTAATGCAGATACTCAATTTCATATGATGCTGCATATGATTGGAAAAAAATTATCTATTTGTCTAAGTTCACCATTGGGACACAGCTGCAAGACTACCTTTTACTCTTCACTAAATAAAATATTTTGAATAGGAAAGGGATAAGGTTATAGCAGAGATCCAGTCTAAGAGGTGATTCAAGTTAAATCATTCTCAGAAATTCTTTAGTAAAAGTATCTTACCCTATCCTACCCTACCCTACCCTACTCTAATTGAGAGGGTGGCTTAATTTCATACTCTGACTCTGGAAAATTCTATCAATATTCTATTCTATTCTATTCTATTCTATTCTATTCTATTCTATCCTACTTCTATTCTGTTCTACCCTACTCCTACTTCTATTCTATCCTTCTCTACTCCTATTCCTACTCCTATTCCTACTTCTATTCTATTCTACCCTACTCCTACCCATACTCCTATTCCCATTCCTACTATTCTACACTACCCTACCTACTCTACTCTATTATTCTATTCTACCGTACCCTGCCTACTCTACTCCTACTTGTACTTGTACTTGTACTTGTACTCCTACTTCTATTCTATTCTATTCTATTCTATTCTATTCTATTCTATTCTATTCTATTCTATTCTATAGCACAACAGGACATCCAGGACACATAGTATAACTACATTGCAAGTTATTTTTTTTCTAATTAATGCCCCCAAATTCTGCTAATTAATCATATATATGACAAGATTTTAATATTTACATATGAGTTATTGGGATTTTGCATGAGGTTTCTGAACTCTTGAGAAATCTAACATAGGAATGATGAAATCTTATTAACTATACACATGATTCAATAAATTTCCATGGATAAGATTTTTAAAAGCCCTCTGGGGATTTAACTAAAATATGTATATTTTTAAATTAATATTTTGAAGTGTTCTTGCTCCTTTACATTGTACATAGAATATGAAAAAGTAAATCAAGACAGACTTGATTTAGTCTACAACCCTACAACCACATTTGGTCCTTTTAGCTTTTGTAAGATCAGCTAAAGTCAGCTGTGTACTGTCATCTTGCCTCTCTCATGTAATGAAAAAAGATTTCATCAATACCATGTAGAGAGTTTTTTTAAAAAATATCTTCTATCTGTTCTCTTTAAATGTAGATTTTATGAACTAAACATAAAATATAGCACGTTCAAAACAATTTTTTAAGGAATTTAGTTGTTCACAATAGTACTTTTGTGAATTGAATATAACATCTGAGATCAAGCTGTCTAACGTCTAATCAATGTCTAATCATTGATACTTTTATGACTAAAATATTCAGAAAAAACTGATGTATGATATTAATGGTAATTAGTCACATGTTTAATATTTCAAGTCTTTGGAAGAAAAAGCAAGTAATTTTTCTTATGTTCCCTATTCAACAGTTTTGTACACTTTCAGAAAAGAGAAAGATGATTGTCTGAAATTTCTGTCCAGAGTAAGTTCTCTAGACATGAAGTGAAATGTTAATGAGAGCTACAGTTTGGTAAAGCTTTTGGTTCTAATTTTCCTGCTTCAAAGCTGAAAGGTCAATTTAATTGACACTTTTCAGAGACTCATGTTCACTGGATCCATACAGCTTGTGCATGAATTTTCAATTCAATTTTCAGCCTCTAATGGGAGCAGTCACAGATTCAAATGCCTTGTTGAAGTGGCATAAAATGAATTATGTCGATAACAACATTTCATCAACCTCAAAACTATTCTGTGTTATGTCTAAAGCAGTAAAGTGGTGTAAATGAATTGCTAAGTACAGCAATATTGATGACTTACTTCTCATCTTTGTGAAAAACAAAGCTCCAGAAAAGTTACCTCATTCACCTTGTTTTTTCAATTGATAAAATTAGAATTTCAAGATGTTGAACTCATACAGACTGAAACCTTTCTAAGTGTACATGTATGTGAGTGTTTGATGCACAAAAGACCTAATTGAACATCGCTGATAGCATCAAACAGCTATATTTGGGGAGTGGATAAGTGACTAAGAATAATTCTACACCCCATTCCTTGGCATTGTCAACATTAAATCAGAAGAGACAGTGGTGGGATTCAAATAATTTAATAACCGGTTCTCTGCCCTAATGATTTCTTCCAGTAATCAGTTCACCAAACTGCTCAGGAAGTTAATAACTGGTTCTCCTGATGTGGTGCGAATTGGCTGAATCCCACCACTGCTGCAAAGTCATACTTCTTGAGTAGAAAACAGGCACAAAACCTTCATTCTACTTGAGTCCAGAGATAATGTCAAGTTCAGGGAGATCTAACTCCATTCCCACCCAAGGATTCCAGATAATTCAGCAACAGCATATAGAGTCACGGATAAGAAATTAGATTGTTTTTTTTGAACGTTATTTGCCACACCAAACCAGTCACAGTCAACATCTGTTTTATGAAGTCCTACCAATCACCCTGATGAATTGGCTGAATCATACTAATTTGTTTCAAGTAGAGGAGCTTGATTTCTTTTGGTCTTCACTTCATAATTTGCAATTGGTTGTTGGGACAGGGGTTGGCAACCCGCAGCTCTGGAGCCGCATGTGGTTCTTTCAACCCTCTGCTCCGGCTCCCAGTCACTAGTCTGTGCCACAATTTTGAGACCAGCTTCCAGTTTGGGGGGGAAGCACGGAGTGCCAGGCAGAGACTCTATGGTAAAGGGTGGGTTTTCCAGTCGGCTCCACAACTTATAGGGCTTTCAGTTAGGATAGGTAGAGGAAAAAGGATGCTGTGCTAGAAGAAGAGTCTGTTGTGTGGGAACTGGACTTCCAGTCAGCTCCAGAATTGAATGGGGGGGTGGCTTTTGGTTAGGACCTTTGTAGCTCCCAGGACTTTCTTTCCTGTGGGAAATGGATCCAAATGGCTCTTTGAGTGTTTAAGATTGCCTACCCCTAGTTTGGAGGTAACTTGGCTCAGATGCTGGGTCTGCAGTATCAACCTACATCTCTTCAGCTAATTCCTGTGGTGCAGGCTAAAGGTCAGTAAGGTCAAGTTTATCAATTTGAATTTGAAGTCTCATACTGATCCCTAATTTGAAGTCTCATACTGATCCCTAACACAACTATTCAGTCTAATTTCATTATCCCACTAGAGATGTAATGTGCTACCATTCAGGTAGACTTCCTTATATCTATCTCATAATCTTCACAATATCTTCTAATTTAGGTGGACAATCCAGGACAACATTTTTAAAGCTTGGAACTTTAAAAAGCATGCTATTTGGATGCTAATTTTATTGTCTGGCTAGTCCTATTAAAATGTGAATATTTTGATGTGCGGTATTTATATAATTAATAATTATATAATCAAAATTCTTACTTTTGAGAACCTGAATATTTAGCCATATTGATTTGCTCTCCCAACACCTCCACAGAACTGCTTTAGGTTGTAGAAAGATTAGACTGACAAACCAAACCTTCATGGGATTATTTAGAAATAAGTGCCATTAAGTTCAATAGGGTTTCTCTAGATCTTAGGATGAGCCTAATTCTGTTGTGACCACCCTAATCATCTCAATTGTATCATAGC
The DNA here is from genome assembly GCA_032468175.1 of Toxicocalamus goodenoughensis. Classification (NCBI taxonomy): domain Eukaryota; kingdom Metazoa; phylum Chordata; class Lepidosauria; order Squamata; family Elapidae; genus Toxicocalamus; species Toxicocalamus goodenoughensis. The sequence continues at coordinate 26,094 of JANHFN010005354.1, forward strand.
TTATTTACATGCACTACCATCAGTTTTACTTGAAAGAAGGTTCTGGAAAATTTTCTGTTCTGGTAAAATACAGTATAAGATACAACACATGCATTTCTTAACTGTGCATCCAATAAAGATGCATGATTATGAATGTAAAATGCCTTTATTTATTAAATTTTCAATTGTAGACATTTACTTGATGTACTGACTGATCATTTTTATTTTATATTATGATATAATATTTTGTTTTACTTTATCTAGTATGCTTCAGACTGTGTACTATTTACATGGAATACTAGTCATTGTCATAAAAGACTGAATGCCCTCAACAAAATCCAATAGTTCTTTGTTCTCAAGCTCAAAGCATCATTTGAGACCTTCAAGAAGAGATTGGACTCCCATCTGTCAGAAATGGTGTAGGGTCTCCTACTCTGGTGGATGGTTGGACTAGATGACCTACAAGGTCCCTTCCAACTTTGATTATCTGTTATCTGTTATCAAAATGGTAACTCAGATTTTCAATTTGGAAAATGGATAAACCCTGAAAAGTTGCATTTGAACAAAAGCTCACTTTGACATCTACATTTCGTCTACAGAAGATAACACCTGTTTATCAAAATATTGTAATCATTATCGCTTTACGCCAAAGACAATATGTAAATATGGTGGATTAATCCTTTATCCAAACCTCAGCTATCTTTGGGTTAATTTCCTATGCTATTCCTCAACTTTCCCTCATTCCTCCTTCATATAGTGCACATATGACCTAATTTCAGTGAAACAGCTAATTAACTGAGCAGTCTGTTTTTGAGATATTTCAGATAAAATGGTTTCTCATATAGGTCATTGTTCTCTGTTTGGTTCTATTACTTTTTGTTTGGCAGTGTCCTTCTTGGAGTGTTTTGAGTAGAGGTGGTAGTTCGGAGAGCCAGTAAATACCACCTCTGACTGGTCCCGCCCCCATCGATTCACTGCCTTCCGAGTCCCAGCTGTTCAGAGTCCCAGCTGATTGGCTGGATCTTCTTTTGTTGCCCTGCACAGGAGAACTGACCTGGAAAGCAGGTTAATGGAATGGGGAGGAAATGGGGATTTTACAGTATCCTTCCCCTGCCATGCCCACCAAGCCCCACCACACCCACCAAGCCATGCCCATAGAACTGGGAGTAAAAAAATTGAATGCCACCACTGGTTTTGAGGTCCCAAGAAGAAGATTTCTTGATGATCACAAATAGAATGTCTGCACAATGTAAACAAATATAACATAAGAGCACCCAAATGTAACACTTTAAAAAAGTTATTGACAACAAGAATGATCCAAATGAAGATTCAAGGAGAATCCATCATGTACAATATTATTTAAATACATTTTGTTTTATTTTTGCTTTTTACTTGAACCAACCTTGTTCCTTGAATTTGTATGTCTCATCAGGTTGGAAATTACTGAAATGAAATTAGTTGAAAAAACTAAACTGCTTAGAATAGTGAGTAATTTTAGAACCTATTTGGGGTGGGAGTCCGGGGATAGAAGATTTTTAAATAATCCATCTGGAAATAGCATGGGAATTTTTACTGATGAGGACAAGTAATTTTTAATTAAAATTTAATTTACCCATCTTCATCCCACAGAGAGATACTTATATTGATCTTATAACAACCTGATTCCCATTTAGATGTAATGTTGTGATGAAAACCTTTGGTTTAGTGCAGTTTTCTATAAAACTCCTTACAATTTCTCATCTGTTCACATAGTTTGTGGACAGCCTGTAATGGCAATGCATAAGTGAATGCTAGCATTAATTAACACTGAGGCCAAATTTATAAAACATCACTGGCAACAAAGTTGGAGAATTTAAAAAAAATATTGATAAAGCTCTGTTGGTCCAAAAGGAACACAGATTAGTTGTGGATGGAAAGTTCAGGAATGCAAAAGAAAAGGAGCTTATGCTAATTTCACCTAATTCCGTATCAAGTAAATGCAAACAAGTTGGGTTTTTTTTTCCTCCAAAGGGAAACACAAAAGATTACATTTTGAATCTTGTTTTGGATTCAGCCAACCACATCTGATCCACAAGGACAAGAGGTGACAGCAGACTTAAAAGAATGGCTTCCTTTTTCTTTATTGTGACAGGCTGGTAGGAATCAAACACCACAGTGAAAACAGGATTCAGCTTTACTTGAGGGCATTTTGCCTTTATTTTATATTTTCTCTCTCTCTCCCTCCTCCCTCCCTCCTTCCCTCCCTCTCTTTCTCTCTCCCTTTCTCCCACTTTCTCTAGATTTTATTAACTTTTTTAAAAAAGGTTAAAAATAATGTAAAATATGAAGTGAGAAAAAGAAAAGAAGAAAGAAATTAAAAAGCTAAAAATGCAAGAAAAGAAAAAAGTAAAAGAAAACGAGGAAAAAAAGGAAAAAAGATGCAAAGTAAAAATCAAGAGAAGACTACTTCCGTAGGGATATTGTTTTCAATGATTCCCTCAATTAAAATTATTACAAAGATTTAAAGTTCACAAAAGAATTTAGGATTTTGAAGGCTGTAAGACTGAGATTGAAATAAAATAGTGGACAAATAATAATCATTTAATTGCTAAATTGTATACATTTCATTGAAATTCAAAACAAAAGAATGTCTGAAAGAATGTATCATCATGGCTAAAAACTTTGGTTATAATATAGAGAATGAACAATGGGAAAATATACTGTGTGGCTGAAAAGATGTTATAATGTTAGAGAGACATTTTATAAAATGATGTTGGTATATGTTATCAGAAAAATTGTTTGGAATGTATAAAGACATTTCAAATTTACGTTGAAAATATGAACAAGAACATGGTAAAATGTTATCATATTTGGTGGACATGTAAAAAAGATAAATAATTTTGGATTCAAATGCAAATTTCAGAGAATTTTAAATATTAACATACAATTGAGACTATATATTTTTCTTTTGGGATTTATGGACAAAAATAATGGAACTGTTTTTGATATGATAACTATAGTGAGATTAAAAATGGAAAGAATTGACATTGCCCATAATAAGGGAATGGTTGGTGAAGAAGATGGAATTTACTGAGATGGCTAAATTGACTTATTTGATTAGAGAAAAGACAATATCTACATTTACTGCTGACTGGAAATCTCTTATAGACTTTTTACATGAAGCAAAAAAACCAAAACCTTAAGATTTATAGTTTTGATGATTATACACAATTAATTATAGAAAGAAAAGAGCTATGTTCTAACCACAGAGTAAGAGGTAAATTTATAAAGAAGATTGAAGAGGTAAAGTAAGAGGTAAATGCTGTAAAGAAGATTGAAAGCTATTTCTTTGACATTTTTGCTTTAAAGAGAAAATGCAGAAGCAGCAGGTAGTACAGAAAAAATGGGTGGCCAGAACAGGTAGAAAAGGAAACACTGAGGAAGGCAGGACAGTGAAGTTGAGAAAGAGAAAAACAGGAACATGGAGGACAGAAAAGTGAAGGAGATGAAGGATGTGACAACATAATAATAACCTTAATGTTTCTTTTGTAGTTATATTTGAACAGCTATTATTAAATTTAGTAAAAAAACAATCAAACTATGTGAAAAATTGAATGTTCTGTATCATATATGTACAATGGCCTTACATTATCTGCTACAGAAATAGGCTGGGACATTATAACGTAGAAAGTAAGGAATGGAATAAGCAAAAAGCTTGGCTAAAGTTAAAAGGGGGGTAGGGAGTTAAACCAGAGAGGAAGACATCCTTGTAAGGATTTATTGCTTTGAATTGTATGCCAAGTATTAAGAAGAATGTTGTTGGACCATTTCCTAAAGAAGTTCCTCACCAGCTAGGCTGAGTGATGGGTTCAATCCAAAACACCAGAATGGCAAAGGCAAGCATAGTCTGGAGCCAATGAAAATTGGTGGATTTTGAAGCAAGGATTTTGAGGTCTTAAAGATGCTGCTATTCCACCTGTCTTGTAGAGGGACTTTACCATCTGCTTTGGTACATGCCTTGCCTCCTCAATTGGAAGTTCAGCTGTGCTTTTCTTTTCTGGCTGTAGTTTTTCCTGTCGTTCCAGCCAAGGCTGCAAATTACAGTAAGTAGATGCAGAGCAGGTTAGCCAACTGGACTCTTGAATATTCTTCAAGGCATAGATAGCTGTGATCTTCTGGGCTCCTATTGCGTGTATCATTTTTAATGCTTATAATATTTGTGTCAGTTTTATTTCTATTTTGAAATCTTGCAAAAAACATAAAGTAAACAACTAAAATTTATTTAAATATGTGATATACTATATAAAATTGCACCAAAGTATTTATGAGAGAAATGCTCTGGGTTGTCTTCATGATGTGATCATGCTAGGTGGCAGATTCACAGTCTACAGAGAGAAATCTAAATCAGAGGTCCTTAGGAATGAAAAATTTAGAGGACAATTGGTGTTCCACCTGCAATTTCTCCTGTATTCAGGGATTTAATCTCCTTCTAAAATTTTAGGGAACTAATGAAACCCATCAAGTGGCTTGTTTGATTGCTTGTTGTCATCAGGAGATGGGATGGAGCTTATTGTTTTTACTCTTTGTATTAGGCTTTTATTTTTTGTAAGCTGCCTAGAGTCACTGAATGTGAATGGGTAGCCATATAAATCCTCTAAATACATACATACATACATACATACATACATACATACATACATACATACATACATACATACATGCATGCATGCATGCATGCATGCATGCATGGATTACAGTACATTACATTACATTACATTACATTACATTCATTAAATAATGTACATCCTTGGCTCTGTGGCTGATAATTCAAGCTTTTTACAGCGGCTTTCAATAAACATTGTTGATAGTAGATGTATAGTATAGAATGATATTATCAATAATACCTGCATACCAGAAGTTGTATTCAGCAGGTTCTGACCAGTTCTGGAGAACCGGTAGCAGAAAATGTGAATAGTTCAGGAAACGTGCAAATCCCACCTCTGACTGAAGATTTTACAGTATCCTTCCCCTGCGATGCCTACCAAGCCATGCTCACAGAACTGGTAGTAAAAAAAATTGAATCCCACCACTGCTTTGCAGCATACTTTGGGTTATTTTGGTAAAAAAAATGTGACCACATTAAATATTTTAAATTCATAACCAGAAGGCAGCAGAGAACAGGTTGATGTACAATTACAACATTGGTGTGCTTGCTAAATAACCTATCCACTGGCAAGTGGAATCAACAGATGAATTAAAAGCAGAACTAAGCCAACTTGCTTTAACATTGCAGACACAGGCTTATTCTACACCAATGCCCATGCATACAGAGAAATTAGTTGCACAAATGAATTATTCAGCTAGAATGACCGTTCAAAATGAGATATCAGGAAATTGAGACAAAGTAGCATGTACATACTATTGATCTAAACCAATAATTGTATGCTCCAACTCCCAGAATTCTCTGCAGTGGACATGATGATAGAGGAATTCTATCATTATCATATGGATTATTGATTTTTGATTTTTTGGCCCTTTTGGGCTTTGGATTTTGATTACGGCGACCTTATTCTTATTTTTATT
>JANHFN010005354.1:31734-42379 GCA_032468175.1 Toxicocalamus goodenoughensis
GTTTAAATTCCAGGGTACCTTATTTGTTGTTTTTGCTGTTTGACCCGGTCAACCAAAACTTTCTCTTCTTATCTTCCTCCTGCACATTCTTTTCCGGTCGAGCTCTTCTTTGTGGTGGCCATTTCTGACCATTGCTACAACCGCCTTTGGGAAAGGGAGTAATGGCCAGCTGGGGAGGAGAGATGCGACTCTCCTCAACCCTGCAGGCAGTCTCCCCCCTTTTCACCACCTCTATGGGGTGGCTTAGCCCCGAAACCAGCCGGCTCAGGGTGCTCCAGCGGTGAGCATGGATCGACGCTTCGGAGAGACAAGGTTTCAGTCTGTCACCGAAGAAGCTCAAACCGGAAGCTAAATAAAATGTATTTCTGTAGTCTTAGCAACTTTTACCGAAAAGAAAAGGAGAATCCAACTGTTGGAGCAGCTTCTTTGACACATGGAATAAATCACAATCTGAATATAACTGCACACTCTGGAGCTTAAAGAGTTAGGAAGATTTTATATCACATTTAGAGTTCAAGCCAAAATTTAGACACATTTCTGAAACTTGTTTCACCTCAGACTTAGGTGAAGTCAAGGGAATCTATTTCTAACTTTATATCACTTACTGAAAATGGCTTTCGTAAATCTTCTAATGGGCTAAGTATATGGCTAGACATGCCCCATTTTTGATGATCAGATCATAGTAGTGTAGCAAAATCAACCCAATGGAGAAGTATAGACTCCTTGGGGAAAAGAACAAGCCCTTCTTAGAAAAATTCTCAAAATTGGAGGGAGGCCAGAACAAAATGCAGTAATTGTAATAAATATTCTTGCTTGCTCTAAACTGTTTTCCGATTATTATCTGATTGAAGAGAAAAGAATAAAAAACAAAGTGGAAAGTCTACAAGCAGGAACACTCCTTATTTTAAAAGTGTGGTGATTACATAGAAATAGTATTTGAGTTACAGTAGTGATCTTATCATTAAAATATTCACAACACTCAAAAGGCTATTAATTTCATTTAACAAAATATTTGATACTATTTGATACCTGTATACCATGTTTCTCACAAAATAAGGCTGGGCTTTATTTTTTTTTTGACCCTCGAAAAAAAACAGCTAGGCTGTCTTTTTGGGGGTGACTTAAATTTCCCCCCCACATGCACCCTCGCCTAGAGTGGTCAGTGGGTAGCTATGCCTCACCACCAGGCTGCTCCTAACGGTCGATCATGGTGGAGCATGGAGAGCTCCCTATCCCCACCAAACGCCTTTGCTGCAGACCCAGGTATGGTGCTGGCTGCAGGCTGGGTAAGTGGGCGGGCAGTAGCGTGGATGGTGGCAGCAGTGGGGGTCACTTTGCATCACGGGACCATCATCGGCCACCGCTTGCTCTGCCACCATTGCTTTCCCTTCTGCCCTCGCTGCGGCTTATGCCACGTTTGGAGTGTTGCCAGCAGCGGCTGGACACACCCCACTGCTGATGAGAACTGCCTGCCCTTCCACTTTGCTTGATGGTGGCTGTGTCAACAATGTCCTGCAAGTCAGTGAGTCATTCGGGCTTTGGTGGATGGAAGCGGCAGTGCCCCGCTTTGCTTCCTGTCCCAGAGGTTCGATCATGGTCTTGTTGGAGACTGCCCCTCCCACCTGCATTCTTCAAGTGGACTTTCTTGGCTCATTCAGCTGTATGGTCGGGCACTCTCCCCTTGCTCCAGCCACTTAACACCCCCCCCCCGTGGACCTTTCCCCACTCTTTAAGCTTTGTTTATTCTCATTCCCTCCATCAGTTCCCTAAGAATACAGACTGGCAGGGGAGGAGGAAGCTGAATATTCATCCTTGAAGGACAAAAATGAAGGAGATGAAGGAAATGAAGGTGGGGAGTGGTTACTTCTTCCATTTAAGGGAGTGCTAAGGGTAAATGAATGAATGAACCTTCCAATCCAAACATAAGAGAAAGGGAATCATCCTACAGATCCTTAGCACCTCCATAAATGCACTCCCCACCTTCATCTCTTTGAAGGACAGAAATAGGATGGAAATCCACCTCCTGGATTTCTCCTGGCAAATCCCAGACACTCTTCCTTCTCTCCCTCCCCCTTCCTTCTTTCCCTAAGCTTCCCAGAGGATTCTCCTGCTGATTCATTCATTCAGCTTCCTCCTCCCCTGTCCGTCTGTATTTTTAGGGAACTGATGGAGGAAATGCCCTCCTGCAGCCAGCACCATACCCGGGTCTGCAGCAAAGGCACTTGGTGAGGGTAGGGAGCTCTCTGTGCTCTGCCATGACTGGCCATTAGGAGCAGCCAGGTGGTGAGCTGCCTACGGACCACTCCTAATGGCAAGTTTGCCCCCCTGCCCTCGCAGTGCTCCCCCACCCCCTTGCCCTTCCCCTAAATAGGCCCAAATTTTGGGAGCGGGGCTTAATTTCGCTCACGCCAATAAAACAGTGCTGGGCCTTCCTTTTGGGAGGGTACATTGTTGGAGAAACATGGTATTTTTATATTTAGGATAAGTAGCACATGGAGAGGAGGGGAACTTATTTAATAGTGAAACATGCAAAGGAAGAAAGATTCACTCTGCCAAATTCTAAGGTGTTGCTTAAAAGTTCTAGTCAATACTTTGATAGTATGGGAAATGAAGGGATCTATGCTTGTGATGGCCATGATCCAGCAACTGTGCAATCTGATTTTCAAGAAAGGGATCCATAGATTTATGGCTGTTATGGGTACAGGTAACCATCGACTTTCACCAGTTGTTAAATGATCATTAGAAATGGGACCCCAAAAAAATGGGACTCCAAAATTCTGATGATCAGGCTGCCTCTGCAGTCACATGACTAAACTTTGGGTGTTCAGCAACATGGCTGCATTTATGACTGTTAGCAATAACCGGTAGTCACATGACTGAATTTTACAATACTTTTGTTGAAAACTGGCACTTCTGATTTTTTGCAAAATCACACCCATATCAAGCCATGGGTTTGTTTGACAACTGTGGGGTTTGCTTAATAGCCACCATGTTCACTTAACAAATATTGTAAAATCAGTTGGTACATGATTGTCCCATTTTACGACTATCATGGCATATGATCCTAATGGGCAGGCTCCATTACAGTTTTTTGTTGATGATGACATGTATAGTTCTGCACTGCACATGCACACAATGAATGAATCATTCAGGAAGACAATTTTTACATATGTGAAGCTCTTTTAGGATACCATTAATGGTACGATAAAACCCTTTGGTAGGTCTTCATCATGGGTGCTACAATAAATAGGCATGATCCCACTTTCTTATAATGACTTCAAATTTGGGACATTCTGGAAAATTAAAATGTCAGCTCATTGTTGGGTCACTGCAAAGTGACAGGGGATGTCACTGGTGACTGTGCAGATAATGGCCTCCAAGGCTGCAGCATTCTGCTGTTACATTCACTAACTCAGAGCAACTTCATTTATTGAACAGAGCTTGGCTTTCTTTTTTCTTCATGGGGAATCTCACTGATAGCTAATGAGAAGATAACAGGATGGCATTCTGTGTAGTGAACCTTATTAAAGAGTCAGTTGCATTGTCACTAAAGCAGGATATTCTATTTTGTTGATGAAAGCTGGAGTTAATTTTTTTGTAGATCTTACAGGTTTACACACAGAGACCTATTACTAAAGAATTATGTGGGCACTGCCATTCTTTTAAACATATCATCTGAGCCGCGGTGGTGCAGTGGTTAGAGTGCAGTACTTCAGGCTACTTCTATTGCCTGCCAGCTCTCAGAAGGTTCAAGGTTGACTCAAAGGTGGGTAATATAAGGACCCAGATTGTTGGAGGGGGGGCAATATGCTGACTCTGCAAGCTGCTTAGAGAGGTCTGTGAAGCACTGTAAAGTGGTATATAAGTCTAAGTGCTATTGCTATCTCCCAGAAGGATCAAACATAATTCCTTGTAATGGAAGCCTAGTCAGTTTATAGAGCTAGATTCAGGAGAAACTGTTTGCAACCTTACTGAGAAAAGTAAGCAAGGAATATGCAGCTTGCCACTTTTCTTCTTTGATACAAAAAAGAGCAAAGATATGTAGAAGAAGCATAATCTTTCAGAAGATCTTCAGAAAGTAAAAAAATCAGAGAGATTTAAAACAGCTGATTACAATAATATGACTTATTCTAATCAGTGCAGTTTTCAGATAACAGATAAAAGTATAATAAAAGTTGGAAGGGACCTTGGAGTCCAACACTCTGCTCAAGCAGGTGATACTATATCATTTCAGACAAATGAGTTGTCCACTTTCTTCTTAAATTCCTCTAGTGATGGAGCACTCACAACTTCTGGAGACAAGTTCAGGAAGGGACCTTGAAGGTCTTCTAGTCCAACCTCCTGCTCAAGCAGGGAACCCTATACCATTTCAGACAAATGGTTGTCCAATCTCTTCTTTAAAATTTCCAGTGTTGGAGTACCATCAATTTCTGGAGGCAAGTCGTTCCATTGATTAATTGTTCTAACTGTCAGGAAATTTCTCCTTCATTCTAGGTTGGTTCTCTCCTTCACAATGATAATGTATCCATTAAATGGCCGCACCAAATCCAATTTGCTAAAACTCTCAGCTTCTTTATAGCCAGCAGCCTGTAAATAGGAAATGGAATGGAAACATTGAGGCTACAGCAAATTTTAAACATTTTTTTTCTTTTTCTCCCCCTCCCACATGCTCAAGTTCAATAGGATCTCTATTCTTAATTTTCCAGCTATTGCTTCTTTGTGCATTTCTAAATATGTGTTGTACTCGACACAGTTTTATTTAAATTTTGTTGTGAAGGGAATTAGTCTAAATAATCAAACTCCCTGAACTAAAGGTGAGCAGGACTTCTCAGAAGCCATGTATGCCAAAAGCTGTCCTCAGTTCTCTAGATTTCACTACAATAATGAAATCACAACAAATTATTCTAAAATACATATCTTTTTCTGGTTTTCATATGTGTGTTTCTTATAATTCTTCTATTTTTTTTTTCAAATTCAGTTTCAAGTTTGCTTTGAATTCTTTCTCTCCATCAGCTTTAAATCCATTTCTTAGGTGATTTATGTATTTGACTGCCTAATTTATTGATCAGATTGTGGGAATAGCTTCTGAGAGTCAAAAGAATATATGGTTGCAAGCTATGAAGTTTATATATCCATGAGCAATTTCCAGGAAATGGAGAACACTACACTCATTAATCCATTCAGCAAATTCATGTCTTGGAGCTCTCATAGATGGTGTAGGAAAAATAATCAAGGTAATCTATATTCTCAAGATTCAGATAAGCAGGATTTTTTTTCTCTCTCTCCAGAATTAAAAAAATCAGCTTGTAAAACACAGGGAGAGCACATAAATAATTGAAGCTAAGGAAATACAAGTCCTGTTTTGACACAGCTAGAAGAAAGTATTGTAATCTGACACCAAATGCGATAGAAGAATTAACAATGTGATAGGATAACTTTTTTTTTTTTTGCTGATACCAGCTTTACACCATGGAATATAGCAAGCTTCGGTAGTAAATTTACATTTGGAATTTTGGGTTCAGTCCCAGCAGACACATATTGACAAATGGAAGGGGAGATCAACAAAGAGCAGGCACATAATTAGTGGGCTAGAAGGATTGATTTAAGAGTTAATAATGTATCACTCGGCAAAACAACTGAGGGATGAGACCTAGTCTACAAATATTTAAGAAACATAAATGCTGAGAATGAAGGAGAATTATTTAGATGGCTGCTGGTGAGGGCTCTGGAGGAAATAGAGAAGGAGAAAAATTATACTCCAACTCAGAGAAATATCCAAAGTGTAATCCATCTCACTGTCACAGAGACCTTACTTTAAACAAGAAACTGCATCCCTTATCTTCAGTGCCATAAAAACTTGATTTACTATAGAAAAAAGCTAGTTACAGATGCACAGGAATTTCAACTGGAATTTGCCTTCACTGGTGAAGACATTTTCTCATTTAAACCTTATATTGACTGGGAAAATGCAAAAACAGTTACCCATAGGGCACTCCTGAAGCTTATCTCATTTTTGGCATCCATCCTGAAAGTATCTAAGATATCCAGACAATGGACAGATCCGCAGGATCTAAAGCCAGATGAGCTTACTGCACTGAGACAGATGCATCATCACAACTTGGCTAGCCCAAGTACAACACTGTCCAATGACAATTCAGATTATTTCTCAGATTATTTACTGAACTGTCAATCAAGAAGCCCAGAGAATCTGGATAGTCATCCAACAACTCATATAATATTCATTTGCAGTTTGATTGAATTTGTGTGTGTGTGTGTGCATGTGTGTAGGGTAATGGATATGGATACTTGGTTGTTTTAGTATTGTTAACCATCCAGAGTTGGTTGGATAGTGAAATTTTTTTGAATAAAGAAATAGCTCCTGTTTTCTGATATCGGATTCTGGTGGAATACATTTTAATTAGAACATAATCTATTTTCTCTGTATAAACTGAATCTACATTATCCTTCAGAATTCACAATTCACAAGCAGTTTTTCAGACAGTATATAAGTACAGCAAGAATGGGGAACCCAAAAATGTACTGTATGGTAGTGAAAATAATATGTAAAACACATATGAGGTGAAATAACTTACTACATGGGGAAAATATGCACAAAAATTATTATATGCTTAAACCCCCTTAAACTTACATAGAAACAGAACAAACTTCAGATAAAAAAAATTGAAAGGGAAAAAACCCAGTAGATTTTCAACTTTCTTCCTATATAATAGGCTCTCCTCCACATTCCAGATTTTAAAAAAATTGGCCATCTGCTGTAGAGAGAAGCAACCAGGTTTAAATTGTTGCAGACGGAACAAGGACTGGGGGGATTTTACTTGACTTTTGTAATAGGCAATCTAAGCAGGAAACAAAGATATGCTAGAATTTTATGAAATGGTTCAAAACACGTCTTCTCTCAGTTTTCATTTGGTTTAAAAATAGCAACCAGCAAGGAAGCATTCTGGGATAACCTAAAAATTCCTGTAGCTTCCTCTTGTCCCTTTGAGGCAAAGAATCAGGGCCATATGTTAAATTCCAGTTTAAGAAGATTTATTGCTCAAGCAATAAGGGAAGCTGTGCACATGTAATGATTCTAGGCTGAGTCCTCTCTTGAATCTGGCTCCAGACTACCTTTTCATCTCATACATAATCAGAAGAAATGCTGGACTTTTTTTTTCTAGCCTGTCATTTCCTAACACATATGATTTCCTCTGGAGCTGGTGGCTCCATGAGAATTGTGCAGGTAGAGCAATAGGTTGCTACAGAAAACATATATTTGCTTCTTTCCAGATATAAAGGACACTCTTTTCCAAAGAACACAGCATCATGATTAACTTCACCCTTGAATGCAGTAATTTCATTTTCATCAGGTTATCGCTACCTGTATATATTGACATACAGGTAGATTTCACTTAGAGAATGATTCATGTAGCGATGAAAGCTGATGAAAAGCTAACATTATATTATTATATTGTACACCATTCCGAGACCCTCTTTAAGGTAAATGGCACTTTAGAAACATGACACATAACAAACAAACAAACAAACAAACTGCTACCAGTCCTAACATTTCCAGCCTCTGCAGGCCTGTAAAGCAGAGGAAAGCTAAAGTAAAATCATAAGCATGGTCACAGTTTTATTTCATGACCATTTTGTTTAATGAATTTCTGAACGGAACTGTGCTTGGTTGCTACGTGTACTTTGTAATCTTAAAAAATATTAAAGCCTTTACATGTAAAGTAGAATACGAAATCAAGTACAACAAAAGTTATAATTGAAATAAGAAATTCCACAAAAATTGAAAACAGATGTTCTTTTGCTTAAACAGAAGTTCCACTATCACGGCTGAACTGATTACTGATAGGGATTTTGATTGTAGGTGCACAATCAGAGAATCACATTGTCTATATGCCCCAGTTTCTGTTGCCCATCAGCAACAAGCTTTCATATTCCAGCCACCCCTCTTAGCCTTGTTCTGTCCCCATCTCTAGCTATTGCTCCTATGAGATAATGAGATTTAGTCATATGTTTCTTAATTTATTTGAAATCACTAACTGAGAGAAAGGAGATCAATATAAGTGCACATGTTGAAATGCAACCTTTACATAGCTAAAGATGATAAATATTCATTGAATTAAATTTGTTTCTCCACTGTTGGAAGAAATATCCAGGTCCAGGTCCAAGCCAGGAGAAAGGCACTGGAGACAAAATGGAGGCTGGAGGCTGATTAGAAACAGGGTCCATTTATTGATGAAGCAGAACCACATGGGTTTGTCGTTCTGGGCAGCTAACTAAATGGAATTGAGAGTGGGGTGTTTTCTCTTGGACTTTGCATTTGAGCTTCCTGTTCCTGTGCAAGAACATGTATTCTATTAGCTGTTGTCAGACTCCATGGTGCCATGTAGGGGTCATAGCTGGCTCTATAGGCAAAGTAATCATCCTAGGTGTTTGTTTGAGCTAAGTTTAGTTGAAGTTTGGTCTGCTCTGAGGGTGATGCAATGAAGGGATTTGTGTTCTGAAAGGGTGTTGGGGAATTCCTATTGTGGCTTAATGGCTTACATCCTGTTTTGGCTTTTGGGTGAGGGTATTTTCTATGAATAGAGTTCTCTAGATACTTGTCTTTTTTCAATAAACTCATTATCTGTTAAGTGCTGACATATGCTGAGGGCTATTAAAGAAAGTAGGGGTTGCTTTCTGCCTCTAAAAACATGTTTCTTCATTTCTCATTTAAGGAAATCTTATATTCTGCCTTTTTAATATTCCTCAAAATATTTCATTCTTCTAGGAGGGATGTGTGCAGTTTCCCATACCATCCAAATGAAATAAATTTGCTCCCCAACTTTTTATGAGATCTTGTCTGCTTTTGGCATTCAAAACCTGTTATATATGTCAATTGAATAATGACCATGACTCCAAGTGATATACAGTATATTAGAGCTTGAAACAATTGTTTTAAATAGCATTTTTTAAAAAGCTTCACTAACTCAATATTTTTCTTCAGAATGAGAAACAAAGGCACTAGACTACATCCAGCTTTTCCTGGAGGTAAGCTAATTTAGCTTGCTTACTAGCTAGGAACTGGTCAGGATAAGTTTTGTAGAAGAGTAGACATTCACCCAGTTTTTTGTGCTTTGGGGTTGAAAAAATAAGTAATCAGGAAACCAAAGTGAAAAATCTGACCTAATTCATCAAGAACGTATTTTTTCAAGAGTCCACTTTTTCTGAATAAGTTTGCAAATGTCAAGTAGGTAATTTCTGACGATCATAAAATGTTTCAGAGAAATGCAGATACTTTGTCATTCAGCAAGATTTTCCTTCCAGAGGAAAAAGGCTGCAGAATTCAACTTCACTGATCTTATAAAGAAATTAACAACATTAGCTTTCTTATCTTTCTAAGATAAAGCAAATTATTTTGCCTAATATTTGTTTATTAATCTTTTCTTTTCCTGAAGCAGCTGCTTTGCTGATAACTATATCCTGGGCCAGTTATATATGAGTGAGGATTGTAATAGAAAAATTCTTTCAAAAAAAATCAAGAGAAATGAAACAATGCCTATTATTTTAACACTATCTCCCTGTTTGTCATTGTTTGAGGTGGTGGTTTTTGTTTTTGTTTTGTGCTGTATGTTGGCCTTCTCCCAGCTGATACTGGATCTCAACATCTTGCAGTCTTATCAAGAATTCATCTCTATTATAAATGCTGTGTAAGAAAGAACTGAGTGACTGAAATCGCTTGGGCTGCACCTCTCATACATTCTGCACACCCTCCATATCATTCAGGAAATATGTGTAGACAGGTAGAAGGGTTTACAAGTGAAACAAAGAAAGAAAATTGCTATAGACAGCTGTGTTGGAAGGCCGAGGGAAGGCTTCTTAAGATTCTGGTGTGCTCCTGATATATTTTCCAGTTTCAAAGATTCAGGAGAAACAACTGAATAAGCCAAAGGGCAGGAATTTGGCAGATGGAAGTCCAGGGTAAAGGTCTACTGGTTGGCCAGTGTTTATCAGTGAGGGATCTAAGCAGGAGTAATCCAGGGAGATGTACTGTTGAAATTCTGATGATTTATTTCTGGAAGCAGCCTCAGCCAAAGAAGACTGATTTATAGTACACAGCATGGACTCTGGTTGTCAGGGATCAGGGAAAATAGGCTGCTGCTGAGTCAAGTTAACAAAAAGGAATGGCTCCGCAAAGTTTACCCTTGACAGCAGTGGAGAAGGTTTGAGGAAAAACAGGACTAGGCACAGAGGATTGAGGTACAGCCTTTCATCTTGGTTGCTGGAAGGCTCCAGTGGGAGAGGAAAACTCAGGTGGGGCCAGTTGGAAGTTTACCTAGGAGTAGAGGAAAGCTCAGCCAATGTCAGCAGTCACCAGTCTCACTCAACAATGAGTTGCTGGGAGCCTCCAATAACTGTTGGGAATGAAGGAATGATGAGGGAAAAGGAGTCAGATCCTGGAAGCCTTCTAGGGTGAATCCCAAGGTGACTGGCAACAAATGGATCTGCAAGGGAAGGAATAAGGGAATAAGGGAAGGAATAAGGGAAGGAGGCGCAGCCACTCAGAGTCAGACCGAACTCAGGTAAGGTCGTTTATCAGAACCTACCTTGAGGCGATAAGGGGGGAGAAACGGAACTATCTCTCCGCTCT
>JANHFN010005355.1:0-10298 GCA_032468175.1 Toxicocalamus goodenoughensis
AGGCGTGGAAGCAGTACTCAAGGACATTAGCGGACCTCGCCAGAGCGCGGGATAAATGCTGAAGAAGAAGAAGAAGAGATAAGTTGCACTCCATCTTTTTCTTTAACCACCCATTTCTGCAATTCTGTGTAAAAATGTAGTCATGGTAGTCACTGTGATGCTTGAAATAGACAAAGGTATCATGTTAGAGAGGAAAATAAATGAAATATTAAAAAGCAAAGCAAATGTCCAAAGCATAAATCAAAACAAAACAAAAAATACTGAATTGGGCAATTAATGGAAGCTTCTTGTCAATATTTAACAATAAACTAGGTTCAGTAACACAATGTGTTGTGGATAATTGATAGTAAGGTGTCCCACTGAAAACCTTATTTTAAATAAAACATTATTTTATAAGATCTTAGGACATGTGTAAGCTGAATGTAGCTTGCAGATCACCACTGAGCATACATAACAAATATTTGGACTGGGAATTATGAAAATGGATATAGCAAAGAGTTAAGCCTTACTTATACCAGTATGATTTTGGTATAATTTGTATTTTTTTAAAAAAGAAAATAGTTATACTGAACAAAAGTAATTTTAGGTTGTTCAGAAAAAGACAAGGGATAAATGGAGATTTCTGGAAAAATTATGACAGAAGCCTAGACACTTAAATATGTCACTCTTTTAATTCATGCGTTATAATTATCAGTTAGCACTTCATCCTGTCCTACTTTAAATGGCTTTTATTGTACCAGTATGTGCCACTAAAGCCATAAGGAACTGGTCATCCTATGGTGTTCCCGACTAAGCTTATAAAAATAAACATCCAATGCTTTCAGAATAAGCACCCCATTCTATTTATTCTTACTTTGTTTAAAAAAACAGTCTTATTTCTAGGAGACAGAAATCATGTACCGGACCTCAAGGGAATCCTATAAGTACTTCAGTGATCTTTCTAAATAGCACAGTGGTGCCACTAAAAAGCAACTTGCTGTGATTAGGAGTTAGAACATGCAAACACAAAGCTATATCTTTCCTCTCTGTTACATTCCTCTTCTGCCCGTCATTACTTATGGGGACACTATAAGAATCAGTGTATCAATTTTGGCAATCATTTTGTCTTTGTCTCTGCCCTCTAATCTTTAAATCTTTAATCAAGCTCTCCAAGTAGATTTTTCTTGTTGAATTAACCTATCTCAATAGCAGATGAAGAATAAAGCTACATCTGAAACATGGACATGCTGGTGTTATTCCAAGTGGCATTTAATTGTACACAAAGCAAGAGCAGCTAAATCAATGCTGAACAAATAAAGGGTGTTTTATTACATGCTAAATAGAAACAAAATGTATGCCTAGCTCTGTGTTCTCATTTGCATAAAGAACCTTTGCTATCATTTAGTTAAACAAAAACAAACTAAAATATCTGAGTCATTCAGATGACCTTAGTTTTAAGATGAATACTAGAGAATTTTGTCTTCAACATTCATATATAAAACACCTTTAGTTAATGTAGAATTTAGAATTTCCCCAAACATCTTTCCAGCAATATTTATATTATCTGGTGAAAGAAAAGCAGCTTTTGAAATTTAGTTCAAAGAGAGTGTAAGAGAAACTTTTATGGATGGAGTTTAATGTCTATGGAGATTCTCAGTCATTCGGGTCATGGTTTTCCCAAAGGTACTTTTTTCAAGAGGCAACTGGACTTTTTGGTTTTTCTTTGAAGAAAAGCAATGGAGTTTAATGTTTTTACACTCAGATATTGGGGGTATGCCTCAATGGCCTATTCTTCAATATACCATCTTCTTTACTATTGTCTGAAGCAAAGGGTGGGATTCTTTCCCTCATGTTTTCAACAATATGGGGATTACCCAACAATGCTAGAAGAGGTCTAGTCTTGAGTTGTTTAATAATTCATAAGGGATGTGTGTGTAGTGTATATATGCTATATATATGTATTTCTGTGTGTGCGTATTTTTTTTGCTATAGAAAAATGCTTTCTTAAAGAAACACTTTTCAATACTAACAAAAAAATAAAAGTAAAACAATATGGTTAATTATTTTTAAAGCCTAGAAAAATGAAACTATTAGTATTTGCCTAATCCTAAAATGAATAAATTATAAATCTAAAAATAAAGAGAGGCTTCATAAATCTGTGAACTTTATTCATAGGCCATGCTAATACTCCTAATTATACATAAGATAGGATCTATAAACAAATTACCAGACAATAATATTCTGTTGACACCATTTACATTAATATCGTCTAAACCAAAATGTCTACAAGTTATTAGAAAAATAATTCTGATTTTCAGTGTGAATTCATATGCAATAAAATTCAGCTTTCGGAACAGCAAAAAATAATGCACAAAAACTATTGCAAAATCTTAAACAGACTTATAATAAACCAAAAGAAATAAGAATATTGATATAAAAATTCATTAATAATATTTGAATTGTAAATGACATTCATTTTACCATATTAATGAAAATAAATTTGTTGAATTATTTTCATTTGTTGAATAACAAACAGTTATATATGAAGTTATATATTATCTCATATAACCTTACATTGCAGGCATTTACAGTGAAATAAATGAATGTTATATCAATTACTGAAGTCAATGAAAATACTGGTTTGAGCTTAGATGAGCATTTCCAAAGACATATTTTCAAACAGCATTTCCATATAGATAGAAAAACCTTCATTTTTGCGATTAATATTGGTTGAGTATGCTAGAAATTTCAAACATATAACATTAAAGAAAAAAATGCACATGTCTTGGCTCAGTATTTCCAACATACATATTTGGGGCTTCAAATTCACAAAGAGCTCCATGAGAATAAGCAGTCCTTACAGACACCAGTGTTAATTTACTGAATTAATAGCATCTTCCCTAAAGATTTAATGACCAGATCCATTCAGGAAAGATTCTGTCAAAGCAACTTTGTTTAAGCATAAATCCACCTTTGCCATTATATTTATCCCATTGGTAGACAAGGAAACTATGTTGGTGATATTATGGTGAATATGCCAAATAAAGCAGACATATACAGTACATGAATATATGTCTAAGGAGTATGTAGTTATTGATATATACGTATACCCAAAGACATCAAGTTTATCTTTTGGTATAAACACCATGAAACAAATCCACTAACAGATTTTGCCTGCTTTCTCCTCTTGTTTTTCCTTCCTTGACTCACCTTTCCTACAATCAAGCATGACTTATTGCAAATCATTCAAAAAGCATATAGTACCCTTGATTTGGAAAGATTTGTGTAGTCCTACTAGAATGTGTCAGGGTCTTTAAAAGCTACATTGTCTCCAATTTCAAACAGATCTGTAGAATGAATGTATTGAAAGACTTTTTTTGGATGCTGAGCTATTGCTTTTGGTTTGAATGTACTGTCATC
The DNA here is from genome assembly GCA_032468175.1 of Toxicocalamus goodenoughensis. Classification (NCBI taxonomy): domain Eukaryota; kingdom Metazoa; phylum Chordata; class Lepidosauria; order Squamata; family Elapidae; genus Toxicocalamus; species Toxicocalamus goodenoughensis. Next base: position 3,400 of record JANHFN010005355.1, read on the forward strand.
ATGTACTTAAGGTGGAAAAAACTTGGGAGAGTAATCCTTTTTCCAAAGACTAAGTTGCTTCAAGACATTTTATTTATTTATTTTATTTATAACCCACCTTTATTTTTTTGTAAACAACTTAAGGTGGTGAACATATCTTATTTTGATGTAGAGAAGCACCAGTAATCTTTTGGTATGCCATGTACCACCACTGTTATGAAAGCTGCCAGTTGGTTTCAAAATACAATTGAAGGTGCTGGTTATTACCTATAAAAGCCCTATTGCCTTAATATTAAAGGGATCACTTGTGTGCAATATATTCCAGGTCCCCTCTATTAAGTATTGTCATCTTGTGAGTTAATATGCCATTTCTGTAATGGCCCTCACCCTTTGGAACAGTATACCCTTCTCCTAGGTTTCTGGAAAGCTCTTAAAATCTGATTGTGGTCCCAAGTCTTGGATTTATTTTATTTATTCGATCGTTTTAAACAAATTTATATGGCTTACCAACTGACACATGGTGACTCAATGTGGTTTTTACCCAATGCATCAATGTGTTATTGTATTTCTGGGTGTCCTATTTTGTTCAACTTGTATTGTTTAATAAGATAATGTTAGTCTGAGCTGTTTGATTATTTTTCTGTTTGTTATGGATTTTTCAATTTTCAATACCAGTAGGAGTCTACTGAAGATGGGCAGATAATAAATGTGAATAAATAAGCTAGTAAAAAAATCACCTTTTGGAATGTAGGGACCATTATACCAATAACAAAATATGTCTATATTAGCTGACATTTAATACTCACCAGACAAGAATTTGGGACCATCCAATATTAATCTGTGTTTAGTTTATTTAGCATCTGGCTCTTTCTTGGAGATTTCACTTGATAAACTGAATATTTCTTTATGCAGTTGTATGAACCTTCCTGATTTTTTTTTTGAAAAGGTACTATAATATGGTTGTAAAATCAACTTTGAGTATACCATGAAGTGTTATCATTCACATCTGCTTTTCAGCAAAATGTACCTTTGTGTGTGAATAATTCATAGAATAGAATCCTGTGCTAACATAAAATATGTGACAATATTTGTGGTTAAAATATCAGGTTTCACTGCCAAACAGTTCATACTATTCCAGCTACCTCAATCTATGCAGTGAAGGAGTCACACTTTTCTTGTTCTTTGACTACAATGCTCAGCTAGCTGTGGGCAAGCACATTAATATGCTTTTCTTCTTCTTTGAACTGTTGACAGCAGTGCCAAAAAGGACATCAGTGATCCAGATTTTGAATAGCACTGACTATATTGATGAACAATTGGATGTGTTGTCATTTCTATGTGTTAAATTCCTATAAGCTCTCTATTTTATTTATCAATCTCTGTAGCCAACAAGTTTTGATTTGTTTTCTCATCAAGGTTCTCTTTTTTAAAAATATAAAATAATAATTCGAAATCAAAATACTTTTTTTCATATAACATTTTTGTTATCTTTTCAGCTAATGAAGCACTGATTATTTTATGTGAATTTAAGAACTACAAGTGAAAAAAGGACTGTTAAAGGACTATTTAGGACTATTAAATAATATAATATCATTTAATATTATAGAAGCAGTTAAAAATTAGCCATCTTAATTTGTTGGCTGCATTTTTGGTCTGAATGATTCTTGGTGGCATATAATATTAAATGCTTTATGACAAAACAATATAAAATAAAATAATACCAAGCATCTGGTAATACAAGCTCCAATAGGCTAGTCAACATAGTTGTAGGTGAAAAAATTTGAATCTAACAGTAGAAGACTCCACATTGGTGGAAGTCCATCTGTGGTATACTGATCTTGGCTGCATATTTCAAAAATACATATTTTGTTTAATAATAGTTTATTGAAAAACAGCAATTGGTTGGGTTCACATAGTACACTAAGGAATAAAATATCATTTACAAATTAAAATGGATGTTTTATCATGCATATTTAGAGTAATCTACCGAATTATTTATTTAATATTAAGAGGCACTATAGCACATTAAAAGGGTGGATACTTTTGTGGCAGATTGTTTCAAGTATTATATTTCACATCAATATTTCAAAAAGTACAGGAGTCAGATAATGCCTTTCTAGTGCTACCAACTAACCAAGACAAAATTGTGCCTAGTAGATCCTTATACCTTCTATAAGGTTGCTTTACCTGTATAAAAACTATTGAGTATAATAATTTGAGTGTTTGTGTTTTCTAACCATCTCAAAATACTATAGTTTATGTTAATTGGTGATAATTGTATTATGTTAATATTTCCATAAAATATTAAACCCCATATTCAGTATCTCTCAGTCTTATTGATAGTTGTTATTTGTGTAATATATTTATGCTCCACCTTTTCTCCAGAAGCTTAGACCACTTCTTCCAATTTTCCCTCATTGATTTTGGTTATTAGAAGGTAGATTTGGCTGATAATGCATGATCCAAAGTCAATCAGTGAGGTTCTGGATTGTTATCAGATTTAAAACTTGGTCTCCTCAGTCCTAGGCCAACACCTTAAACATTATATTACACTGGCTGTCTATATAAGTAGCTGTTGTAGGAAAAATGTAGAATGACTCTTACCACCCTATTCGGAGCTATGAAACAAAAAAGATTGAATAGAAATATAATAATAAATTTTAAAATGCATTTTTAAAATTGACCATTACTGATCATTTTGGTTCTGACTGCTGCTTCAGATTACCCATACTTATCGGAGGAGAAGACTAAAACTATTTTAATACTGATATATCACATTTTAATGTGAAAATGACTATGTGGGAGGAGATTAATTTTATGCAGCAATCTGAAATGGGCTGAGTAGTCAGGTAAAAGCCAGAGAAGTTTACCATCTTAGTAGGAATGATGCCAACATCTGCAATTATATCTAATATAATGCATGCCATTCTTGGTTTTTTTTTTAAAAAAAGAAGAGATATGAGTTAATTAAGGTTTAAAATCTCAAAAGTGATGTACTCATTTGAAATAAGTGGGTGGATTTTCATATATTTAAGAAAATGCATTCACAAACTCAATTGTTATTTTCAATACTGTAGCCTAAAGCTGAATTTTAGGCACTGATTGAACATTGACCTTCATGATTCCTAAAGATTACAGAAGTGAATGTGGCCTCTCAAATAGGTCATTTTTTCTCTCCTTATTACTCTGTGGTATTGTACTATTACAATTGCAAACTGCATTTGATAGAACTGGAAAAAAAAATCTCATACAGGAAAAAGAAGAAGATGCTCATCACAATCAATTGAATGACCAGAAAGTGCTTTTGAACAAATTAAAGAAGTAGCAGAAAGGAACTGCTAATTTTCATTTTCATTTCAAGAGAAATAACAAAGCAGAACTGAAAATAAGTATTGTCTCAGTTTATTGTGATTAATTAGACTGCTTCATTATAGTCCTATTTGTTTTGTTTTTCTTCATTCACAGTCCATGAAATTAGTCACATTTAATTCTTATAATTACAACAACAATAACAACTTCCAAAAACTTTTTTGATTTTAGATGAATGGATCTAATACTTACATTGCCATTCCTCAGTTCTGTGCTAATTGCAAAAAGGTTTTTTTTACTCAGAAGTAAACAAATCATTTCCAATTATATTGTAAGATTGTACTGTTGCAGGTAATTAAGTATTTGTCAAACAATTATGTAATATAGAGATTTGACCAAGAAATATAACAGACAGACAGATTAACAGAGTTGGAATGAACTTTGTAGGTCTTCTAGTCCAACACCTGCCTAAGCAGGAGACCCTACACCATTTCTGACAAATGGCAAACCTGTCTCTTCTTGAAAGCTTCACATGATAATGCTCCCACAACTTCTGAAGGCAAGCTGTTCCATTAGTTGATTGTTTTTATTGTTAGAAAACTTCTCCTTATTTCTAGGTTGAATCTCTCCTTGATCCATTATTCCTTGTCAGGCCTTCGGATGCTTTGGAAAATAGCTGTGACAGCCCTTCAAATATAGAAACACTGCTATCATGTTTCCCTTCATCCTTTTCACTAGATTAGCCATGCCGACCACTTGCAACCGTTCATTGTATGTTTTAGTTTCCAGTCCCTTAATTGTCTTGGTTGCTCTTCTCTGCACTTTTTCTAGAGTGTCAACATCTTTTTTATAATATGGTGACTAAAACTATATGGTTTTGGTCACCACAGTATATGCAATATTCTAGGTGTGGTCTTACTAAGGCTGTGGTATTAGTAAGATCATATCTCAGGATTGCATTAGCTTTTTTGGCTGGTGCTGCATACTGCTGGCTCATATTTAGCTGGTTGTTCACTAAGAGTCCAAGATCACTTTCACAATTACTGTGATTAAGCCTGGTTTCACCAAGTCTACATGTGTACTTTTGGTTTTCTAAGTATAAGACTTTACTTTGCTCTACATTGAATTTCATTTTGTTAGATAGAGCCCAGTGTTCACGTCTGTCAAGATCCATCTGGATCTCGAGCCTATCATCTAGGTTGTTGGCTATTCCTACAAGGGACTAAGTAAATTGCTCTTTAGAAACAGATATTTGTATGACATATATACAAGAGTAACTGATACTAAGAAGGAAAATAATCCCACTTATAACATAAAATATGGCAGGGCTGTATATACTTTGAAAATTATCTGGAAGAAGTGTTCTGGACTTCATTTTAATATAAGCTTACTTATTTGCTTGAAATTAAAGCAACCTGTTCTTTTGGGCTTTCACAGAAGCAGATCTCATAGAATCATAGAGTTGGAAGGGATCTTGGAGGTCTTCTAGTCCAACCTTCTGCTTAAGTAGGAGACCTTGTACTATTTAAAAAAAATGGCTGTCCAGTTTCTTTTTAAAAACCTCTAGTGACGGAGCATGCACAACTTCTAGAGGCAAGCTATTCCATTGGTTTATTGTCCTTACCATTAGGAAATTGCTCCTTAGTTCTAGATTGTTTCCCTATCCATAGTTTCTTGTCTTGCCTTTTGGTGTTTTGGAAAATTGTTTGACCTCCTACTCTTTGTAGGAGCCGCGCCAATATTGGAACACTACTATCTTGTTCTGCCTGATCTTTATTTCCACTAGACTAGACATACCCAATTGTTTCAACCATTCTTCATATATTTTAACCTCCAGCCCCTAATTCATGCTTGTTGCTCTTTTTTCCTTTTGTCATTGACCTATGGTAGGTGTCAGCAACCCACAGCTCTGAAGCCACATGCCACTCTTTGGGCCCTCTGCTGTGGCTCCCTGTTGGGTGATCCCACCACTGGCTGGCATGGCCCCTCCCCCTCCCCTTCCAGTCATTCCTCGCCTGGCTTCAGAAGGTAATAGACAAAAACAGAAATGAGAGGGAGGGAAAAAAAAGCCCATTTCCCATAGAAAACACTGGAAGCCACAACTGGGTAGTTGTGGTGGTGGTGGGGGTCTTGTGTCTGAGTGGGAGTGACATTGAGTTGGCCATGCCCATTCAGGTTTTGAGGCTCCTGGTGTTTTCTGTGGGCAACTGGTACAAATAGCACTTTGAGTGTTTAAGTTTGCAGACCCCTGACCTATGAAGTTAACTCATTGAAGTAAATGTAAGTAATGAAACAATAACACTGTATTCAAGGATAAATTACCTCTATTGATTCAAATTTCATTGAAACTGATATGAATGCTATCTACTGGCTTAAAAGTCAATCATGTATACATATTTGTGCTGTGTGCCCAGGTGAGCACAACATCTCTTTATGGTAGTACATATATCACATGGTGTATAGCTGTGTTATCTGTCTACTGTGTTATCTGCATGCTATTACTTACTAATTATAATTGTTCTTCAGAGTCTCTGGCAGAGACTGCTTCCTAGAAATCCTGTAATTGGATAACAAGAAATGAACTTTAGACTTTATGTATGTTGAGCATCTGTTAAGCAGAAAGTGTGATAATGTGCTGAAAAAACATTTTTTAAATCATCCAGATAGTTAAAAGCCATAGCAGCTGTAATAATACTAAATGATATAATGCAATTGTGAAATTATGGTTCAAGTATAGATTACAATATGCCTAAACTTTTGTCAGGGCAAGAAGGAGCCTTTGAGTGATTGCTTTGGATAGTGATGTGATTCTAATCCTAAGGATGCGCCAATGAAATAAGAAAGAAAATTCAAGAATTTCACAGGCAGAAGGTTTGTCTATGCAAATCATAGCACCATCTCAAACCTTTCCATTCACAAATTAAAACCTCATTATCCTTATCTCTCTTGACCTTTTAGCAACCTTAGTAAGGTTCCAGTTTCAAAGAAAAAAAGATAACTAGTGCTGTGACATTGACAAAAGCAGTTCAATTCCTCTCTCTCCTGTTTCTCTCTCCCTCATCTGTCTCATCTGCCTTATTATTCTAATCTAAATGATTGTATTTTTGCTTAGAATGTCTCTCATCTGTTCATTAATCTACTAACCCTACTTAGCATTCTGTGCATTTATGTATTTTCTTTTAAAACCTTGATATGTAAAAATAATTAACCTCTTTGTACCAATACATGCTATTATTTTTGCTCAGTTATTATGTCTGTGATAACTCTTATTTTCGTCCCATCAGACCTTGTGAGTTCTTTTTTTAAAAAACCAAACTTTGTTTTGGCATTTAATACAAGGTTTAAACATCGATGTCCCTTTAGTTTGAAGAACTGGTTTTAATTTAAATGTAATTTCAACTGAAATTAAAACTTGGAAATGCTATACTGATATATATATATAACATTTTTTATTCTTTTAAAAAGTTACAAGGTGAAAAAACAACATAAAATTATCGTTATCACTGGCATTTCTTGAATGAAACAGGCCTCAATCAGAGGCCTAAGCTTCACTCAAGTACTGTCGCAAAATTCGTGCAGTTCCAATAATTGCAGTTTTTTGCAATTCCGCT
>JANHFN010005355.1:10398-22286 GCA_032468175.1 Toxicocalamus goodenoughensis
CATTCTTGTCCCGGCTGAAGACTTCTGTGAGGCGGCCATTTCTGACCGCCGCTCCGTCGCCTTCGGACAAGGGGCTTAAAGCCAGCTAAGGAGGAGAGATGCGGCTCTCCTTCCTGCTGGATACCCCCTTTCTTCAGCTACCCCTACAGGGTAGCCTCAGCCCCAAAATCGATCGATCTGGGGCACTCCAGCGATTAGGCCAGGCGGGGATCGCACAGCTCCGCAAATCCCCATCTGGCTATGAAGTCTTCAAACCGGAAGTCCTCGACTTAGCTGATGTTTTTAATGACACCGGTAGCAATCAGTTACCACCCCATCAGCCTACTGACTGTGCAATTGAATTAATCCCAGAGGTTAAATTACCTAAACCCCAGATGTACTCAATGACTCCACTGGAGATGGAAGAAATGTGCAAGTATATAGATAAAAAGTTTATTACTAGGGGCTTTATTAAACCAGGACATGCTCCGGTCTTGTTTAGGAAAAAAAAGGATGGTGGGTTTGATGCTGTGTGTGGATTTTAGGGATCTCAATGCTGTATGTAAGGAGCAACTGTATCCACTACCACTCATCAAGGATTTGTTAGCTACCTGAGCAAAAGGTTGAATATTTACAAAGCTAGACGTACGTGAAGCATATTATAGAATATGCATAAGGGCCAATGATGAATGGAAAGCAACATACAACTGTCCACTAGGGAGCTACCAATTTAGAATTATGCTCTTTGGGTTGCAGCAGTTTTTATGCAACTCATAAATGAGGGTTCTGCATGAACATTTGTATAGGAGTGTATTGGTGTAACTTGATGACTTTCTGATATATTCAGTTACAATGGAGTAACATGTACAATTGGCGAAACAAGTCCTTAAAAAATTGTTAAGCAGCTCAGTTATTTGCAGGGGTGGAATTCTACTGGTTCTGACCAGTTCTATAGAACCCCTTGTTAACTTTCTAAGCAGTTTGGAAAACCAGTAGTTAGAAGAAATCTCCTTTTGTTTTTTCCCCACCCTTATTATATTCTTGGCAGACAGCCTAGACTTACTGTCTCCCAAGAAGGTTTTTTTTTTCTTAAAGGGAAAGATTTGTTTTAAGCTTTTTACACTGCTGTTGGGAGGAAATACTCCCTTGGAAATACTTCTTGGCTAGCTAGAAAGTTTGACATTCAAACGGGTTTACATATCCTTTTTGAGTTTTGGTCTGAAACTGCTTTTTTGGTAAAGTTTAATTCTGTGCTTGGTGACGTTTAATCCTGTGTTTATTGATGGGATAATTTTTCCTATTCAGCTTTGTTTGGAAGGAAAGAAAAGAAACTGGTTTGAAAAATCTGCTAGTTCCTGTGACTATTTGTTCTGGTAATTGGTTTAACAAGCAACAACTATTGTTGTGATTTAATTATTTCTATTGTGTTTGAATTTTTTTGTGCCTCGTGGTTTCTTTTTCTATCTGGGGAGGGGATCTTCCTTCACTGCTTTAGTGGTATCTGGCACTGTCCTTTTGGGGTGTACTTCCAAGAGGCAGGATGCAAGCTTGGCACTGATTTCTTTACTGCCTTTCTGGGGGGCATGTGACCTTTCCTTAAATCTTGGTGATTTCCTTAGGATATCTTGTGAGGTGAGTGAGACCAGCTGGAATCTTTAACTGGTGCAAATGAATTTAAGGATTGCTTCTCCTGGATGTGCTTTTTCTGGAGAGCTTAAATGACCTCTCTGCTAAAGGGTTTCACTTTATGAATAAGAGTTGACTGCTGATAGTTATCATTGCATTTTAACTATTTTAATTCCTCAAGATGCTATGGCACCCTGCCTTATTTGTAACTCTAGCTTGCAGGCATTTTTAATCTAATATTTGGTATTAAGGGCAGCTTTTTGCAAGCAAAGAAGCTTTTTGGTATTTTTGTACAGGTAATCCTTGACTTACAACAGTTCATTTAGTGGCCATTCAAAGTTACAAGTCACACTTATGTCCATTGCAGTATCCCCACTGTCATGAGAAGCCAGGTGAGGAGAAGTGCCCTTGACATGAGTGATGTCAAGGCAGTATATAGCCATGGACGTCATAATAGAACTACCAAACAGCCATGGATATATTGTAATTTGGATGGTAATAGATTTATTTTCAAAACAAGTGCATTTTATATCCTGTGCTGGTCTGCCATCTGTTCATAAATTGGCTAGTCTCTTTATTAAACATATTGACAGATTACATGGAGTGCCAATGCATATAATATCAGATAGAGGAGTGCAATTTACTGCCCAGTTCTAAATTGAATTTGTTCATTTGATAGGGTTATCATAGGGAGTGAGTATGGCTTATCATCCGAGCATGAATGGCACTTCTGAATGAACGAATACACTGCTAAGTTTCCTATCAGCAAACCGACTGGTCTGAGGTGCTACTGTTTGCTCAGGTAGCATATAACATTATTCCTTGGTCTGCTGGCATTCCTGCTTAGAAATCAGTTGCCATTCTGGTTGTTGTTGTTACTCTCTGAGAGTGAAGTTGACAAGTCTAGGAAGATTAATGTTAGGCATGAACAACCAGATCCACATGTGAAAAGTTCCATTAGTTACTTTATTGTTCATGCCTATTTCATTGGAATCTTCCTAAAGCCAAATATTTCACTAAATCAGGGTTAGATAGAAGACTCATGCAATTTGAAAGGGCAATTTGGTACTGATCCAATCATGCCTCACTGCAGGAATCCAGATTAAAGCATCCCAGAGAGATGGTTGTCTAGCCTTCTAACTAAACATCTTCAGTGAAGAACAGCCTACTTCATATCTAGGTAATTGGATGCACATCAATATGCCTTTACTGTTTGGAAGATTTTTCTAACATTCAGTTAGACTCTGCCATATGCTGTATATTCCATATCTATTTTTTATATTCATTGACTATAATTTGCTAATTGGTTGTATTTTCTCAAAGCTGAACACATTGATCCATGTTTTTTAGATGTCAATTTCTAGAAATATAGCTATATTAATTTGTTGCAGCAAAAAAAATTGTAACTGGAAGTTACAAATTTAGTGTATTGAAAAATATAAATTTAGTGTATTGAAAAAGAAAAGCTGTGAACTATTTTCAAGGCTTTATAAAGGTTTACTTTCATAGGGATCAGAGCATGTAACTTGGAGGTTGTTTAGTCTAACCCATTACGATAGCAATTCAAATATTATTTTGAAAACAATACTACTGAAGGGGAGTTCACCATCTTTCAAAGCAATCTGTTCTATTGTAGAGTAATTCTACCTTTTAAGAAGTTTTCTCTGATGTACAACCCAAATCTTTTTCCTTAAAGACATACTTTAAGGCATTACTCAATTCTGAATAATTCTGTCCTCCTACATGATATTTGTCCCTTCATTTTTTTCTCTTATAAAATATTAAGAGAATTTGTAGAAATATGTGGAGGGTGAAAGCATGGTACAATAAAAAAAAATCCTCCCCTCATTAATTAAAGACAGTTCTACTGAGTCAAGTCTTCTTGTTTCACTTAAGAAGATATAAAGGAAGAGAGGAACAATGCAATCTAGTCCTTTCCAGCAGAAGAAGAGAGAAAGAGATCTTGAAAGCTCTTGTCCCAAGTGGAAAATCTGGCAAAACTGAGAAGAGTAAGGACTGACTATGGAATCAATCCATTCTAATCCATCTCTAATTGAAGCAAAACTTCACAACCTTATGATAGAAACATACAATGGTATACATATTGGAATGGAAAGGATGATTTAAAAAATATTAAACTGGAACAGTGGGAAGCAGGAGTGGGATTCTACCAGTTCACACCTATTCGCTAGAGCCGGTTGTTAACATTCTAAGCAGTCTGGAGAACCAGTTGTTAGAAGAAATTACTGGCCTAATCCTATAAGGAAGGCAGGAAGGAAACATTCTGGTGTTGTTTATGGAAACTACCTCTCTATTAACCCTTATTACATTCTTGGCAGGACTAGACTTCCTGTCTCAAGAACATCTCTGGACTTTTCCCCCCTCCTTTGCTGGTACTTTGCTTGTGTGGAGTGACATTCAAAGTTACAATGGCACTGAAAAACTGACGTATGACCATTTTTCACACTTAGGACTGTTGCAGCATCAGTACAGTCATGAGAGGGCAGGCAAGGAGATGCATGCCTCAATGTGAGTGATATTGAGTTGGCCACACTCAGCCAATAACATGACCACCAAGCCATGTCCACCCAGTCACATGACCACCAAGCCACACCTACTAACTAAGCCACACCCACAGAACCGGTTGTTAAAAAATTTGAATCCCACTCCTGATGGGAAGATATATATTTTTCTTGCACTTTAAATTTGAGTCAAAATTTGATGACATATTTGGTACTGTTTTGCTGGATGCTGTACATATAATTCCACCATGAATAAATAGAAAGTAGGAGCACTTAAAAAAAACTCTTGTCATTCAGTAACTGATTTCCAACACAGTGACCTTAAACAGTTTCCCTCAGAGCCAATCAACTCAAAACAGACTCTCAAGAGATGTAACCGATGAATTTGAGATTATGTTCAGTCCTTAGTTGCTGTATTTAAACAATTGAGGTAAAGAGTACTTGAAACTGTGCTTCTTCCTGAAGAAAATGAGAATGCAATTAAGGATAATGAGGATTTAAATTAATAAATTATAAATAAATGGCCGTAAAGTTGGAGACAAAACATGGTAATAAGTGGTAATTATGTCTTCCATTTTTAAAATGAATTTCCAAAAGGATTTTCCCTCTACACATTTTGTTCTCTCTGATTTTATCTGCATTTTAATGCAGTGATTAGAAATTCTGAATTCTTCATCATGTAGCATAACAATGAAAACAGAATATAATATTAAAGGATTAGATGATAAGGGCTGCATATTGGCTAAATATCTTGTCCATTGCTGTCTGTGTACACAAAAATAGAAATATGTTAATTCTCAAGGGTGATGATGGAGATTGAACTATGTGGCACTATTCATTTTATTAATGGAAATAAAATGTATAGGAGCCATTTTCCTACATGCCATTAAATTGCTTTTTTCAGTAAGCCACTGTCACTACTGTTTAGCTTGTTCTCTCATACTTTCTAAATAAATGGTGAATTAGAGTCTGCATGAAAAAAACAGAAAGCATTAGTAAATATTTTAATAGGAGCTAGCATTTCTACATGAAGTACTATTATTATTAATAATGATGATTTGTTGAAATTTATTGGCTACCCAAATCTAGTGGACATTAGGTGGCATAAAATAAACAAAAAATAAAAAAAAACAGAAAAAGGCTTTAAATCATTAATCAGTTCAGACTAAAGTACTGTAGCAACAAAACCAACAAAACAAAATAGAGGCCATTAAACAATGACAAACACTAACCCCATATTTAATATTATTGTTATTTTGCTTGCATTTAGCACATGGAACATGCATTACCAATTATTTTTCATAAGGTTTTCTCTTTCTACCTATATCCAGCATTTAGGATGCACAGTAAATACCTTTGGTGAAAATGGGACTCTATCATACTTTCTTCTATGATAGAGCTAAATTAAAAAATGTAATTGTTCAAGAGAAAGCAATTCTCTTTTTCTAAAATAAATAAATAAAATAAAATCCACCATTTGGAAACTGAAATTAGATAATCCTATAAGTATGTAACTGATTTTTTTTGGAAATAGTAAAGCTAATATTAATACGAGAGCGAAAAAGACTTTTCTGAATAGAAAGGAGACAAAAGAAGAGAGTGAGTATAGCCATTCTCTAGAAGCTCATATCTGTCAACTAGTGTGTAACCAATTCATTTTTTGGCTGGGGAATATCTAGAATTTCAAGGAGTAAAATCAGTCTTGAAAGATTCTGCAAAACTTAATACATCCGTTTTCTCTCCTAGGTCTTCTAAGTTCTATTTAAAAAAATAGACTAAACTCTCATGTCATTCATTTCTTGAGGAATTCAAAAAGGCTGAGAGAAGGTAATTTGCTTAGAGACACTTAATGGATGAGTGGAATTTGACGTTATAGAATAGAATAGAATAGAATACTTTTATTTCTTCTTTTATTTCTTCTTTATTATTTATTATATATATATAATTTATTATATATGTATTATATATATAATAATTTATATAATTATAATTATTTATAATTATTTATTTTATTTCTTAGATTCCAGTTGGTTTGCCTATCCATAACTGTTTTTATTAGCTTATAACAGCAGATGAAACAGACCTTTAGTCTGACCTGGATTTTCTTATATTTAAGTTAGAAAAACAATTACTTTTTACAAACCAATTGCTTCCAAATGATTTCACATCACAATGGAAAGCAATTCCTGCTTACATTCTTTAAATTAATGAACCACGTGAGCATTTGATGCTATAGATTAAGTTGAAAGTAGGAAAAATTGCTCCTGTACTTGTAAAACTAAAATATTCAAATTGATTTGTTAATTAAAGTTCCAGAAGTTGGATAAATCTTTATAAAACATATTTTATTATGGCTGTGCAGTTTAGAGGCAAATGAGTGTATTGTTCATGATTCTGTGAAATATTGCAGCATAAATCATTTTCTGAAGACACTAGAAGAAAATGAAATAATTAAAAAAATAAATCAAGGTGCTTTGTAAATTTTAGGTACATTTTCCGAATACAAATTATTTAAATATATGAAACTGTAAAAAAGAGTCTAAGTATTGATATTCAGAATAGTTCTACTGGCTTGAGAATACTGCTCCTCTTTCAAAAATAATTGTTCCAAAGTCTTCAGTTTGGCTCATTACATTTTGAAAATATCTATCTTCCCCAAAATGTAAATATTATTTTCCACTATGTTTAGAATTAAATTGTGCCTTTCTAGGACCAAAACAGATAAAACACTCTTGGGTATAATATTTTCATTTTATTTGTGACTTACATATTTACTGGGCTTAAATGCCATTTTATTTAACCTGACTTTCTGTGTATTATATATCCTATTTGCTATAAGATTAGAATATACATTATCTATAACAAACCATATAATCCATGCCTAGACACACATGCAGTTTAATGTCAGAGATGAATAATTCTACTTCATTTAACTTTCCAAATTACAAGCAGGAAAGTTCCCAACAATCCTATCCCTAAATCATGCAGAAAAGGCCACATCTTTATGGCCTTTCTAAAACCAACTAGGTAGGGACAATCCTTTTGGGAGGGGGATACTGTTCTAAAGAAGAAGAGAGTCAATTGAATAGACCTCTTTTTGAGCCCCACTGATGACTTTATTGCATGGACAGAAAAAAATGGGAGTCCCAATGTATCCAGATCATTTCTAATAAAGATCTTTAAAAGTGACAGCAACCAACTTAAATTGCACTCTGAAGAAAACTAGTAACCAAACTGTTTTTGAAGTAGTTAGATCATAAACCACCCATCCACTACATTCTGAATCAATTATAGCTTCAGAATGTCTTCAAGGGCAGCCCTATATAGTATGTATTTCAGTAGTTCAGTGAGAGCCAAACTAACATAAGAGTGAGAGGTTTAAGATTGGAAAAGGGACATTCTTTTCCAGAAATATTGTAACTGTCAGGCTGGACAGGGTTGTTGTTGTTGTTGTTGTTTGACAGAGCTGCTCTGCTTTTTGCCTTTGAGTAGCAATTGAGAGTCAACAAGGATCTCCGTGATATCAACTGGTTCTTCATGGGAGATTGCAACTCCATTTTGAACTAAAGATGTACTGTCCCTGGTCTTCCACATCTAGCACTATTATTTGGCTGGAATTAAGCTTTGACATTTTCTTTCCCATCTAGACCCTAAAAATCTCCAGGAACTGGACAGAAACTTGACTGCAGGTTTAAAGTCTGAGCATGTTGACGATGTTAATGCTATGTTGACAATATCGGACAAGAAGAGGCAGAACCTGGAGGTGGAGTCATGTGAAGAATCATATTACATTCCTCGAAGTGATTCAAATTCAGCTATCCCTCCCTTGAATTCTGTTAACACTTATTAGTGCCAATTTAGTGTTGACCATTAATTAACTAGATTCTAGTGTATAGGCATGAGCAATAAATCAGCTTATCTGGAATTTAATATGTGGTCCTAATTCTTCATGCCTGACAACAGACGATGTTATCAGGCAATTTCATATTGATATTGAACAGGAGAGAATCCCACATCCTCATTCAAGCAACAGCAGGAAGATCATACTTTCCCCGACCTGGTCTTGGCAAAGATCAATCACAAACTTGAATAATAAACAATAATATAGTATCAGAACTGAATTTACACCAAAATGAAGACTCAAATATATATAACTAATCCATTTTTTTCCAGCACATTCAGAACCTCTTAGAAATGCACTCCTCATCCAAAGATGCAATCTTTGGCCCACCCAGATATCACCTATCTGAAGACTTTCAACAAACAGAAAGGCTCAAGATCCATACTACCAGTGACTAAGTTATGTTACACAAAACCCTGTCCACTTCCACAGGAGAAATCAGCTCAGGTTCATTCCACTTGACACAACAACACAGCAATTTAATGACCTTCACTGAATTTACCCAGCCGGCATCCAGCTCTGAATGAATCTAAGAAATTACATAGCTGTTCTTCTGGCCCACATTTTTGAACTATGTTTCAGGTCACCTTAAATTTAATTGATTCAAAAACAATTCCTCAAGTCTAAACATGTCAGAACTAGAGCACTTACTGAAGTTTGGTTTCCTTTGTAAAATGGTATTATCAGTCTTGCCATGCTTTATATTACTGGTGCTTATTTGCACAAGTATGTAAATATTATACATTTGTAAAATGTAATTTTAACACATTTTCCAAAATTATGATGTCATATATTCTCTCAAGGAGACAGGCAGAGAAAGAGAAATTTTTTTTCACATCATTCACACTCCCAGAATGCAATTCTATGTCAAATCTTGTGTGTTTCAGTTCTTATCTTTTGTTTAATTCCTTCATTTTTACAATAAAAGAGACATGAAGTAACAAGGAATTCAGCCAAAAATGAATAATTAATGTCAAATATGGTTTTACATTCCCAAATGAATACACCTTTTGCTGAGATATTATGAAGATTTCCTGATTTTTTTTAAGAACTCAGGGTTTTTTGTGAGCTTTTTAAACAGCTAGCAATGATGTCTCAAAATCTATTCTACTGTAATATTTTTCCAAGTTCTTTTTGCAGTTATAACTTTTTCATATGGTATGGTGCACTGCACTCAAAAATAGAACATTGAAGTAAATAGATAAAGAAGCACAGGAATGTCTACTGACTGATGAGCCCACTGGGAACCCATTAACAGAATATCACTAAGAACTACCTCCTCTGACAGGCTTAGAAGACAGAACACTTCCATGAAAATGAATGACAGTAAATAGCAAGGGATTTTATTTTATCTTAAATCATTTCATCAATAAGTACTTATGTTTTGTTTTGTCCAAGTTGTTTGCTAAAATTAAAGTACATCAATGTCACAAGCTTGCAGGTTTTTCAGAAGTGACTATAGGTTTGTTCTGGCTTTCTACCTGATGGTATGTGGAAGAGGCAATACACAGTGCTTATTAATGAGATCATTTTCTGCAACAATTATAATGTCATTTGCACTTACTCCATGTGCTTTCCCTTTATTTCCATTCTGCAATGGTTCTGAAGATAACATTCAGAAGACAAATTTCTGCTGCATAGACAAGCAAGTGGTAAAATTTAGCTCATTGATCCTAGATTCGGTCTTGGAATTCACACATATCACTTTGAAATATTTGTCAGACATGACTACTGGGATATTTAAAATGTGAGCTATATAGAGAATTGAGTCATTGTAAGAAACTTTCTTTTGCTCTTGAGTATATTTAATGTTTGGGTTTTCTATAACAAGATAAATGTGTTTCTATTCTTGGATTTGTAGGCCACCAAACGAAAACAAGAAAACTAGTCAGCAAGCAAGCAAATGTCTGATACTTTCCAAATTATGGAAAAGCATATATGCAAGAATAGACATGTGAATATGAAAGCTAAAGAATAAAAACATGAGAGTATAGATAATCCTCGACTTATGACTGCAGTTGAATCCAACATTTCTGTTGTTAAGTGAGACAGATGTTAAGTGATTTTTGTTAAGTGATTTTTATTCCATTGTATGACATTTCTTGCTACAGTTGTTAAGTGAATCAATGTAATTGTTATTTTAAGTAGCATTGTTGTTTAGTGAATCTGGCTTCTCTATTGACTTTGTTTTTGATCCTTGTCTATGTGTGCTTCAAGTATTTTTCCAGCCTAATTCTATCCTACTTTAAATAAACATTGAGCTTTTGATTCATCTTTACATTCACTCCTAAGCTACACATATATTAAGCTAAATGGTGCCATAGTTGCAAAAGGTTATAATAGGCAAAACCTACCAGATTTTTGACTGCAAAACCTGGAGGACTATTAAATAGCAAAGTGATATTCAAAACTGTCTCTTAACTACCATCTAATATTTGTATGCATTTTTTACAGCTGGCAGACCTTTCATATGTGTAGGTTATCCTGAATCCATAACTGTATAGTAAATCAAGTCATTTTGTTAAAATCTTTTTTACAAAAGAAGAACTGTTTGTATCTGATGCAATCGTGTTTTCATTTGTTAAATTTCAAAATACTTGTTAAACTCAAGTATTATAGATGGTGAACAGAAGAAAGAGAATGCAGCTTGAAGTTGTTTTTCTTTTGTTACAAACCAGTCCTGTTTCTGGGCTGTAATTGCGTTTCCTTTTTTTTTATCTCATTGTTATGCACTTTCTGGAGTTAACCTTTCAACACAATTAAGGGAAATGTAAATCACAATCATCAGCCCCCTCAGATCAGCTTGGAACACTCACTGCTTGTTAAAGGTCTGTTGTGCTTAGGAGAAAGTGTGCTGGCATTATTCTGGAAGGCTTCTCATCACAGCTGAACGCCTGAATGGGTTATTGAGCTCATAATTGCTCTTTGTGCATTTTTAAAATTTTAGTTCATTATTTAATTGATAAATTGCTTTTACCCTATCATTTTATATCATAAATGTATGATTCTGTGCTTTTGTGACTTGCACTTTTGATAATGTTAAACTGATCACGATTAATGTCATTTGGCAGCATTAAAATGTTGCAGTATACATATAGATATGCGTGCATGTGTACACACGCATGCACACACACACACACACACACATTTAAATGCAAGCCATGCCCAAAATATTTTGATCATATGTATAAAAAAAATTAATCAAGGATGCTATGATTTCCAAAATAACACAGATAATTAATTTGTAAGCAACACTATGTATCAAAAATATTTCTTTCTTCCCATTCTTTCCAAGGAAATTATTTTTGTTTGATCTATTTATTTCAAATATTTTTATGTACATCTTTCATGTGCACTTAGAGAGAATTGACAGACATTAAGACAAATGTTAAAGGACTACTTTCAGAAGACATTTTAGCCTAATAGGTCCTCAAATTTCCTCCCTCCCCACTGAAAACAAAAGAGAATAGATTGCTTTACAAATTGGTATACAGGTGAAACTCGAAAAATTAGAATATCGTGCAAAAGTTCACTTATTTCAGGAATGCAACATAAAAGGTGAACCTAATATATGAAATAGAATAAGTTCAAGCCATGATTTGTCATAATTGTGATGATTATGGCTTACAGCTCATGAAAATCCCAAATCCACAATATCAGTAAATTAGAATATTACATGCAATCAATAAAACAAGGATTGTACAGAGAACAATATCGGACCTCTGAAAAGTATAAGCATGCAGATGTACTCAGTACTTGGTTTGGGCCCCTTCTGCAGCATGCCTGCCTCAATGCGGCATGGCATGGAAGCTATCAGCCTGTGGCACTGCTGAGGTGTTATGGAAGACCAGGATGCTTCA
>JANHFN010005355.1:28709-46351 GCA_032468175.1 Toxicocalamus goodenoughensis
GCACAACAGTGAGCACCTAGGCCAGTGTCTGCCTGTGCAGGGAAGCTGTTGAAGGCCTGTGATTAATACTTTGGCCTGTTAGGCATTCTCAATTTGGCTGATTGGGATATCCAATTAAATTAGCTGTTGTATTGATATATATTTACATGCAAATATACACTAATAATAATAATATTTATAATAATAATAAAAATATATAATACTAGTAATATAATAATAATAATAAATTTATTATTATTGAGATACAACTCATATTAGGAACACACACACACATATATATATACACATACATACATACATACATATTTATATCTTTCAAAAAAGGGGATTTCAATTTCAGGGCACCTTCTCCACCCTTGGTCAGGCCCCTGGGCATGCCAACCGCCTATTCAGCATAGTACTAAATAACAAGGATACTGTAAAATCTCTAATTGAAATGACAGGTGGTAGTGGTTCCCAGACCTCAAGAGTCAAGCCTAAATCTCAGCACAAATCTAAACAGACAAAAGGGAATGCTAAGTCTTCAGAAAAAGATGCCAAAAGGCACCACAAGGCATTGGAAAGACAAATAGATAAGTGCACACGGGAGGCACAGAGGACCTCTCTAGCTTCTTCACCCCCCCAGTCCAGTGCCATCTTCCTCTTCCCACCCACCTTCTCCCCTAGATCTCTCCTTCTCCTCCAGGCACAGCGTGGCTCCACAGAATCAACATGCCCAGTCAACTGGATCACCAACCGTGCAAAGGACACCTGAAACGACATTCACACCAACTGCTGCTAGTCTCCGACAGGACCAAACTCTTCCAGATGAAGTGCCAGAGAGGATGAAGGCCTGGATGGAGATGGCTATCCATCAGGGAATTGCAGCAGGCCTACAACATGCGGTTCTGACCAGGGATCAGCCTGCACCTGCTGAGTATGATTCACAATCAGTTCAATCATTGGCCAGGTCAGAGCAACACTATACCCAGGTACAGTTTCAAGGGGATATGCTGCTCCAAGGGCTGCAGGAGGAGCAGGAGCAGGAGCAGGAGCAGGAGCAGGAGCAGGAGCAGGAGCAGGAGCAAGAGGTAGAGCACATTGTTCCAATGGAACAGATTGAATCAGGATCAATACATGACAGTGACCCGGCCCTTTCAGAAATGGAACCCTTAGAAAGGGGGATGTCTGAGGATGAGTTGTTCCTGACCAACCTGTATTTACAGGCTTATTCTGCCCACTATTCAAATCACTATTGTTTAAGGCCAAAAACACTGCACACCTGGACATGCCGGCCACTTCTACCACTCCAACTCCTTCAGAAGAGGGACCAGAAGATCTAATTTTCAGCCAACCGGTAGTTGAGGCAGATGTGATTCCAGTTCCTCACATGTTTGTGGACCTGGTACAGAAACAGTGGGCTTCTGCTGCAGTGTACCCTGCCCCCACAGGTTATGACAGAAAATATTTTAATTTGGTCCCTGATTTCTTAAAATTGTTGAGGTAGATGATCATACCGAGGTAGATGGTGCTATTGTGGAATTAGGGTCCTCATCCTCCATTCCCAGTGAAGCACTGGAGGCGTTAAGGCTGGAGAAAAAACAGGTTGAGCTTGCCCTATGCAGGGCCCATCAGTCTGATGCATGGGCCATCAGAGCAACCACAGCCGCTTCCTTTTTTACCCATTCTTCTCTCAGATGGCTCTGACTCTTATGGGAGCATGTCCCCAATTCCAACATTAGAGTACACCAAGACATTGCAAAACTTATTGCAGCCACTGAATTCTCAGCTGACGCAAACTTTCATGCAGTTAAGTTTTCAGCCAGAGCCATTACTTCACATGTCACAGTATGATGCTTACTATGGTTAAAACATTGGCAAGCGGATATTAAGCAAAAATGCAAACTGGCTTCCTCTCCTCTTGTGAGAGACAGACTGTTTGGACCTTCCCGCGATCCGCTGCTTAATGAAACTCGAAACAAAAAGAAAATTCTACCTTCCCTTTTTTGGAAGTCAGATCCTAGAAACTCTCAGTCCTTTCAGAAGGGATCCTTTCAGCCCTTTTATCAGGGAGCATTCTCAACCAGATACCAGAGACTCTCATCTTTCCGACCAGAGCAGCAGCCAGAGAGGTCCGACTTCGAGGATAGGAACTGGAGGGGTGGCCAGTCCAAGAGATCCTTTTGAGGAGCAGGAAATAGACCTTTCCGGTGTCCAAGATAATTCCATGGACCCAACTCCCATTGGCGGCCTCCTTAAAATATTCGCGGACCAATGGGATTCCTCAACGTCTGGTTCCTGGGTCAGAGGCACGACCAGATTTGGCCTTGCGCTAGAGTTTCAATCAACTCCCCCAGACTTCTTTATGTCCTGCCCTCTTTCCAGAGATCTGGTTAAATAAAATCTTATGGAAACAGCTATCCAACACCTACTGGACATAAGAGCCATCCAACCAGTAGCTACCGAACAACAAGGGCGAGGTTTCTATTCACATCTTTTTGTTGTTCCCAAAAGTTCAGGGGAGGGGGAGAGCAATTTTAGATTTGAAACATCTTAACCAATTCTTAGTATATCACATGTTTAAAATGCACACCCTGCAATTCATCTTACTTGGCATCAGAAAAAGTGACGTCCTTACATCCATAGATCTGATGGAGGTGTACTTACATATTCCTATTTGGCCTTCCCACTATAAATTTCTACGATTCTGTTATAATAACCACCATTTCGAACATGTGGCTCTTCCTTTCGGACTAGCACCTGCCCCTAGGACCTTCACAAAGGTTCTCACAGTTCTTGCTGCTCATCTCTGAGGTGTACCTGTATGACTCCAGTGTTACCTTGATGATATATTAATTTTGTCATGTTCCGTTCATCAAGCACTCAGTATCTCTGAGACCACATTACAATCCCTACAACTACACAGGTTCTCAATCAATTGGAAAAAGAGTCAATTAACACCATCGACTTGATTAATTCATCTGGGGGCAATCATAGATACAGTGGAAGGCAAAGTTTTCCTCTTACCAGATAGACAAAACAGCCCCATCAATTAGTTAAGGAGATCAGAGTTCAAAAAAGGGTACCCCTAGATGACCTATCAAAAATGTTAGGCAAGATGATCTCATATATATCTATTATTCCTTGGGCCCGCCTCCACACTAGATCCTTCCAGTGATTCCTGCTCCCGTACCAGCGATCCGGCCAAAGCAATTCCAAATGCAAGGTCAAGGTTCCATCAAAGGTACTCATATCTCTCCACTGGTGGACCAGACCAGTCATAAATAGAGATTATCTCTTCAAAGAGCCCCACAGACTTACAATCACCACTGATGCCAGCCTGTTTGGATGGGGAACTCACTTTCAATCGCTCACAGCCCAAGGCCACTGGTCCTCCATAGAACAGTCGTGCAAATAACAACAAATAGAAGAAACCCTATGTGTCTGGTTGAAACAAATTCCACACACTATAAAATATAATCCTTATTTCATCAAAATCCATTTATTGCATCATGCACCATATTTTTGTTTGTTAAATTTTCAATAACTGTCTTTATGAGGATCTATTCAATTCCTCATCAACAAATTATTTCAATTTATATTACTCATATGTATGTTTCTCATGACATGCTCAATATTCATTTCTGAATAAAAAAGTGAATAAAAGTATAGTCTTATACACAACTATTTTTGCTCCTTTTATCATTTATTTCTCAACACCAAACCACAGACTATCCATTAATTTTATGTTAGCATATAGATATATTAAAATATTTACATCAATTTTCACAATTTTAGTAAAAATTCTACTAAGGTACACAAATCCAAACCTTCTCTAGAGCTCCCTCAACCCTAGGAAACAATTTAGAAAGCAAAATCTCTCTAATCTTACTTAATGAGAACTGATAAAAAATGAGCAGGGGGCTAGAGAGACATATTTTGATCCTGCCAATAAACACCTGAACACTTCTCCATCTTTTTAAATTTCTGACAGTAATAATCATAAAGAGAAACACAATTTTGACAATCTGAAAGCAAATAAAGACTTTAATATGCACGTTCAACTTCATAGAGAATGCTGTGTGAAAATAAATAAGATAGATGTGGGAGTGGCAACTATAGGCTTAACTCCCTATATATTTTTCAGTCTTGCTTGCTCTAGGAGAAGAAGAGCAAATAAAATCCCTGCAGAATTAGGATTGATTCACAGTATTGAAAGAGTAGCTGTTTAATAGATTGCATACATACATTTCTGAATATTAAATTTCTAATTGTTGATTTTAATAAAAACAATAAAAACAACAAAAACAACAAAAACAACAAAAACAAATAACAATAGCAATAACAACAATAACAACAATAACAATAATAACAATAATAACAATACTAACAATAATAATTTACTTGGTTGATACCTAGGATGCTGGCAGCAACCCGTAAACCATTGGAGCCAGTCAATTATATTTGTGATACATTTTTAAAAGGATAGAAGGAATTATGGAATAAAAAAAAAGCTTTCACTTTCTGTTTGTACATGTATTGTTTCTCTGGTCCACTGCTGTTTTGATGTTTTAGTTAAAAACAAAACAATATAATAATAATAGTAGTAGTAAAAGAGATAGCTAGCTAGATAGTCAGATTTAATAGATCACAAAATAAAGTTATGTAATACCTTGTATTAACCATCAGGGATAACAATCTTAGTCTGTTATCATAATCCTTCAGCCACATGGGATCAATGACATCAGTAAGAGAAAATATTTTTTGTCAAGTGAGAAAAAATTATTCCATGCGTGAATGGGAGGTACTTCTTTCTTATCTTTTTACTCTGTGGTTTCCAAATACGAACAGCAGAAGGTAAAAGTTAAATCCAACTTAAGGTATTACTACAATTGAAAATTAAAGCAGTTCTTTAGGATATTACAATAATATACAGAATGTTCAAAGAAAATGCCCTTTCTAAAAACGAACCCTATCCATTCCATGTGTCATACTCCAAAAGCAAATTGTAATTCCAAAATATTGGACACTTGATAAAATGGAATATAAAATAGCATTAAATCAATTTAAAATCAGAATAAGCAACAACAAGGTTACCGTAGAGTAGCTCTATTATTCAATTTCATATTTCATTAAGATCCTTCATATTTAATTTAAATTAGAGTACATTAAAATTTCCAAGCCACTACACCAGGCTGCCATTTATCTGGGAGTTTTACATCTAGCTCATCACAGACTATAAACAATTCATTCATGATCAAGTGCTTACATTTTCAGGTTGTCATTCAGAGAGGTAGCAGTGCATAAAATCAAAACCAAAAATTCCATGTATGTACTTGCAAGTGTGTGTGTGTGTGTGTGTAAGTGTGTGTGTGTGTGATGCAATACTGCTTTGAGTTATAAAAGTAGTAACTACAAGCACATAATTGTTATTTCAGCTAAAGTGGAGATAGAGAAGTAGAAAGCATATGTACAAATGAAATAAACAGCACTACCTGTGATTTTTTCTTAGTTCAATGTTGGAGTCACAGTGTTCTTTATTATTTCAATGACCAATGCTCCATTCACTTACTGAGTTCCCTATCAGTTTTTGAGTGGTACAGACTTGTCAGCACTCACCAGAAATAGACGGTAGGATAGGATAGAAAGTTAAAGATTAATTCTGTATCACCTTTGTGTCTGTGGCTAATTCACAATCACTTTTTTTTCCTAGGCACATAGAACACATATTCTTGGATATGCATTGTGGCAGGATGCAGTTAACTAAGTGAAAAACCTTTGTCTATTCTTATAAGGTATTACCTATAAATAAAATATTACAGTAATAAAACCAGTTTTATTAATTAATGCTCAGGTCAGTTCCCATTTTTGGTATGTTTTCATGTACATAAAGAATATACAAACCAGCAACAAAATCTTCCATGATCATAAGTTACTGATAAATTATTTTGATTTTTGAAATATAAAATCGGTACACTGCAGGGTTGAGTGTTGAGTCCCTTACTCTATACTCTTTATGTGCATGACTGCATTCCCACTCATGCTAGTAATACTATTAGTAAATTTGTAGATCATACAATAGTGGTGGAACTCATCTCCGGGGGGAGGGATGAGTCTGCCTACTGAGATGAGGTGCACCAGTTGCTTTCATGATGTGGAGACAAAAACTTGGTCCTCAACACCAATAAGACCAAGGAGCTTATAGTGGACTATAGAAAGAACAGATCAGACATCCAGCCCTTGTTTATCAATGGATACCGAGTGGAGCAAGTGGCCAGTTTTAAGTTTCTGGGTGTTACTATAAAAGAAAACCTGACCTGGGGTGTTCACATTGCAGCACTGGTCAAAAGGGCCTAGCAGATATTATACTACCTGAGACTTCTCAGAAAACAACTGAATGAAAAACTGCTGGTGACTTCTACCGCTGCACCATAGAAAGTATCTTACACTACTGTGTATGGTTTGCTAATTGCATAGTGGCAGATAGAACAACCCTCCAGATAGGAGGATTAACGTCATTGTCCAGAAGATCATTGGTTGCCATCTCCCCTTTTTGGAAGAACTTTATAGCTCCTACTGCCTTAGGAAAGTTCAAAATATTCTCAAAGATCCATCTCATCCTGGGCACACTTTTTTTGAACTATTACCATCTGGCAGACAGGATAATAAAAACAAGGACAAATAGGCTGAAAAACAGCTTTTGTTCCAGGGCAGTAACTCTATTGAATTCTACTGTATAGTGCAATATTAATGCAATATCAGGGGTTTTCAATTCAATTTATAGAATGTGAAGTATGTGTGTTTGTGTTTATTTTTCATAATCATAATGTACACTGAAGATGATATTTAATTTCGTTGTATGAGGTGCTATGACAATAAAGTAAACTAAATTAAATACACTTAGGCAAACTGTTTGGCGATACCTTTATTTAAGGAAATAAGGGCATTATTACAGTAAATAGAAAATAGAAAATGCTCCCAGACATTGATAAAGACATATTTTTGTTTTTGGAAGTTTATAATGAGCCTTTTAATCTTTTTACTACAACTTCATTTAATGATAGCTACGATTTTGAAGGATGTAAAAAATTCTTCTCATTTTGAAAGCTATTTCTTGATTTTCTTATTAAAAATTTACAGCAACTATTGCATATAAACTAACATTGATAACAATAGCATTTAGACTTATATACCACTTCACAGTGCTTTACAGCCCTCTCTAAGTGCTTTTGCGAAGTCAGTATATTGCCCACAACAATCTGGGTTCTCATTTTACTGACCTCGGAAGGATGTAAGTCAACCTTGAGCCAGCGAGAATCAAACTGCTGAACTGCTGTCAGCTACTAGTCAGCAATATTATGCTGCAGTACTATGTTCCAGGGGTGGGATTCAAATTTCTTAACAACCAGTGATGTGGGTGTGGCCTAGTTTGTGGGTGTGGCTTGGTGGTCATGTGACTGGATGGGCATGGCTTGATGACTGGGCCTGGCTTGGTGGTCATGTGACTCGGTGGGCATGGCTTGTATATAAATATTATAAATATGTATGTAAATATTGACTTTTTTTTTTATAAAAAAGAGAAACTTTTACCCAAAAGCAGGCAAAGCAGGCAGGCAGACTGAGTTGCTCACAGAATCACAGATTAACTTAGAGATCTATCTATCTCCAATCGGCTACCTGAGTCTGTACTGAAAAGCTTCAGTCCTAAGGAAGGTTCGGTTCTGCTTTTAAATTAGCTAGAAAGCAAGAAATCTAAAGATTTCCTGCTTTTTAGCTAATCTAAATCTTCCTGTAGAGCAGACCAGCTGATGGTCAAGAAAAAAAAAGGAAAAATAGCAATTTCGCATCCAGGCAAGTTGGATGGTTCGTATACCAGGTAAGGAGTGAGTGATGGGAAGGGGAGGGGCCATCCAGTGGAGTGATTTGCCATTCTACGAACTGCGGACAATCATGTGTGCAGTGCTTGCAAGAAATAATCAGCTGTGCTGCCTGGACAGCTGACAGGGGCTGTGCTCAGTTGCGAAGTGTTTGAAAATCTTCTTGTTTCCTGCTTTTTCAAACTCAGATGTGCTGTGCAAAGCAGCTAATGAGGAAAAAGCAGGGAATAAAGGACAACATGGAGCCTGGGCAGGCATGCAGGCCAAATACCGAACTGGTTTGGTGGTCAGCTGCTCTTCGCAGCTACAGGTTCTATAGAACCAGGCCGAACTGGTATCATGCTATGTTCTAACCCCAGTGTCACCACAGCTCGTAACGTTATCTTTAATTTTATTAGTACTATTTTTAATTATATTATGCTATTCAATCTAGTTTCATTAAAGGAAACATTAGCTATATAATATTATTAATTGATCTGTTAAACATTCACTCAAAATGTATTTGCTCATAGTTGTCTATCCTAAAAAGCCTTTTAGGATGATACAGTTCAAATTTGAAGTTCTAAGTTTAACCCAAAATGGATTTTTTTTATCAATTGAATTCACATTTGTTTATTTTAATTATTTGACAATGGCTTATTTTATTACCTATCAAGACTTCTTATAGATTTCATTAAGAATATCTTTAATTTCTTATGTTTAATGTGGAGCCTTTTGTCAGGCGATTGAGCGATATTATGGACATAATAGTGACATAGTACATTTTTATTATATGCTGATCGTATATTTTACTGATAATTATGAATTCTGTCTACCAAAATTTGTTGATGATATAGCAATAGCAATTAGATTTATATACAACTTCATAGTGCTTCACAGCCCTTTCTAAGAGGTTTCCAGAGTCAACATATTGCCCCCACTAATTTGGGTCTTCATTTTACCCACCTCGGAAGGATGGAAGGCTGAGTCAACCTTGAGCCTGGTGAGATTTAAACTGCCAAACAGCAGGCAGGCAGCTGTCAGCAGAAGTAGCCTGCAGTACTGTACTCTAACCACTGCGCCACTGAGGCTTTTACTGCGCCACTGAGGCTTTTATATAATCATTTCTAAATTAGGTTCTTTACTTAATTGGAGGATATGTCATATAAAGAATTAGTTTGTTAAGTGGATAAGAACATGGACTGCAATCTGCGGGACTATAAATTCTACTCCTACACAACCTGGATGGCTGTCTCTGAGCCCTAGGAAGAAGGCAAGGACAAACCACTTCCAATAATGTTGCCTGGAAAACTGTAGGGACTTATCCAGGCAGGTCTTCATGGATCAATACTGACTGAAAGGCATAAAAATCTCACATGTTTCCTTTTTTTAAAAAAAAAGTTTATTTTGAGGTAATATATACATACAAATAAAACTTAAGGTAGTTAAAGAGAGATGGGAAGTGCAAAAAGAGATAAAACTGCAATAGAGTACAAAAAAAATACAGCTTCAACTTTTTGCTTTATATTTCTAAATATTTCAAGCCATATTATTGTTCTATAACAAAAAAATCATTCTAATCCTCAAAATCTAAAATTACAGTTTCATGGTTTTTTTTTTCAATTTTAAGTACAAAATCCAGAAGTGGTTTCCAAATGGAAACAAAACTACATAAATTCTTATTTTTAATTAAAACAATCATTTTTGTGTCACTTTCTATAAGTTCTGAAGTATCTATACAGTCACATAGATTCAGATAAGAGAAAGAATGTTTGTGTGTGTTTGTCTATATGCATATCCATCTTCTGAAGTACAGAAGATGATCTTACCTGCAGTTGATCGCAGAGATAAAAAGATATTGTATGAATGGACAGTTTCTCCAATTTTCTTTTTGTGGCAATAATATAACCATAGTCCCTGGTTTCCTTAGTAACCCTTCCATATCAATTTTAAAGCAACAATCTCAAAGTAGTGTTCAGACAAATCTGCAGAAGACACCATTCTGGCAGAAGTCTGTGTTAGTTCTTTTTATAATTCTGTTTTTATTTATGTGTAAGAAAGATGCCTGGCTTTTTGGCCAGTAGCAAATTCAAGAATAGGCAAAAAAAATCTATCTGTCTGTCTGTCTGTCTGTCTGTCTGTCTGTCTGTCTATCTGACTGTCTGTCTATCTGACTGACTGACTGACTGTCAGACTGACTGACTGACTGACTGTGTATTCACTTTAAATGTGTATAATTTATATAGTATCGGTTATTTCTCCCAAATAATTTCCCCCAAAAGAAATTGTTATACTTTCAATAATATTGAGATAAATGGTAGAGTGGCTAGGGTAAAAAAGGGACATTCTGGAAGTGACTTTTTTTCCTATACTATACTTAAATAAGGAAAGAAAATACATCATGACCAATGAAATATAAATTGAATGTACATATTCTGTGCTGTTGTACTTAAATTACTAAACATGGCGACCCTGTGAAGTGATTTGAAAAGACAAATACAGGTATGCACACATTCTTTCAAGCATTCAACATTGCAGTAAATGAAAGATTCATTGTAGCAAAGCTCCTTCTACAAAAGATATGTTATGAACTGTATTAAAAGACAAATTACCTCGATACTATTGTAGTACTACATTCTGAAATTTTGATATGTAGAATTTCCCAAGCCTCTTATGCATTCCTCAAGGGTATCTTTCAGTTAAAATCTTATTTTTATTGCTCCCCATGGCACTGTTTTTATTCCTAAATAAAATAAATTGTTCTATTGTTCAAAGAAACACCAGTGTTATGAAATCACCAATTTAGTTCTCTGTTGCAGTGCTATAACTATTGCATTTACAATGTTCCATCAGAAAAATAAATAAGCATCTATTCCCTTTCATAAGGAATAGATGCTTACAGCAAAGAAAAGAGAAGGAAGCAAGGGAAAGAAGAAGGAAGGGAGGGAGGGAGGAAATTTTGACTTTAGGTTTTCATGATTAAATGGATCCTTGTCATAAAAATAACTAATACTTATTCTTGTTATATAATTAAGAGGTTAACATTATACTTTTATTATGTAATATACTGCATCAAAACATTTGGAAGGATGCTGCTCTTATTCTTTTGCTTTCCCCACTGCCTGTTTTCCCTTACGTTTTATCCCCATTGTCTTTATTTTCATTTGTATTTTACATTAAGAAAAAAAAAACCTAACAAAATTATTTTTAAAAAAGAAATAAATTCTGGTTTACTTTCTACTTTTAATTACTTTCATTATTTAAAAAACTGAACACTAGAGAAGACTAAACATTTAAGGTAAAGGAAAGTTTTACAAGGCTATGACATGTTGCAAAACATTATAACAATAAATGAAATTGAAGGAGACTTTCGAGTAATGGATTCAGAAAGTCCATAATATCAACACAATATCAACAATATCAACAATGATGTCTGCTTCTATGGGAAGACTCTATGTCCCAAAAGTAACTGAAGAAATGACAGATGTAGAACAACTTTGTCTGACAAGTTAGAGATGTATCAAAACTAGACTTAAATGACAGGTCAAGAGAAAGAATATTTCAATAGATTTACAAAAGAAACTGACTGGTATTTTAAAATTTAAAAGAGAAATAAAAATGATAAACCAAAAAATATGACCTCAATATTTTTTTCTTATTGGATTTACAAAAGAAGCTTTTTTTTTGCAATAATTTTTAACAAAAGAAGCTTGTTAATACCCTGAAGAACTTCATGTGATCAAACAAAGAAGAAATGAAGATAAATTAAATCCTATGACAATATTTGAATTAACTGAAGATGAAGACTATTAGAAATAAAGGAAAGGAATATTAAGTTGGTTTATCTGATTACGGTTCAAAAAAAGTTTTTATTTCTAGCAAACTTTTTCTTTCCTTCTTTTTTCCCTTAAGTTTAGTTTCCATTAGATTTTACTATTATAAACTGGATGGATGGATGGATAGATAGAATGGATGGACAGACAAATGACAGATGGACGGGCAGGCAGATAGACAAATACATAGATAGATGTAGGTAGGTAGGTAGTTTTGTCCTTCATGAATTAGCTGAATGTTATTTTAAAGCCACCTTGATTCCAATATTAGGACATAAAAATAAGTTTCTTTCTATGTAGATATTCAACATTTTGAGCTGACCATTATCACAAGACTTTCAGTGTGATTCTGTTTAATTTAAACAATTAGCTTAATAATAATTTATCATATTTATTAAATTTTATGGATGATAAATTTATTAAAATGAACAAGTGCATTAAGCCAAACTAAAATTAGCTTCTGAGTTATTGATACTTTTACAATTAATAAAGTAAGATTGTCAAATTCCTCTGGTTCATGTTAACTTCTATAAATACAATATTTTCAAATATTAAGTTGTATACCTTGAATCAAGTTACTTTTTTTTAACTTCTATTGATTTCTGCAAGTCTGCTAGCTAAGACATACTACCAACATGCATTAATTATTTTTTGTTCAGTGGTGTTAGACAATTTTTGTCCAGTGCCCAACCTTATTATATTGGAGAATATAAAGAAAAGGTAGCCCTGCAGTGTTGAAGGTCTCTGGAAGAAATACATTATCTGGACCTGTTATTACTAAGTTTCAGGCCAGGATATAGCACCAACATGGCATTGATCATGCTTGTGGCTGACATCTGATAGGATTGGGATGGAGGAGCTATAGCCATCTTGGTCTTACTTTATTTCTCATTCAAGGTTTCCTTCTGAATCAACTGATGGGGTAGGAACAAAAAGGTTCCCACCTCCCAGATTTGTTCCAGTTGATGTGTAGAAAGGAAAAGTTCCACCATGGGCCCCTGATTTCTGGAGTGCCTCAATTCTCTGTCTACTCCTATTTAGCACCATTCAAGTTCACCATCAGCAATGGATGCTTACTGGATAATTTTGAGTTAGTCACTGGCTCACAGCTAAGCCTAGAGTTTTTGTTAGGAAAAATGGAGCTCCTGGAGAAAAAAGCAAGATATAAATCAAATGAATCATTTTTTAAAACATTAGCTTGTGTTAAGGGGCCTTTCATCAAGAACCAAGCATCATGTTGATTATATTAAAACTATGCAGTATAAATGTTGAAATTTAATTGATTAGCTGATATTTCAGATTGTAGAATGCAGATTTCTTCATAAAGAGTATAAGCATTTATTTGTGATTTTTATTTATTTACAGGACTAATATGGCTGCCTATCTCTACAATGACTCTAGGTAATTCACAACAATCCAGAAAACATAATTTGAAATATATTTGAATTATATTTGTTGACATTTCTAATATTACAAATAAAATGTAAAATAGAAATAGTGATTTAAAGAAATAAGAATAACTTGGCAGTCCTATTTTTCTACTCTAATAATGTGATAAAATTTAAGCCTTTTTCTCTTTTTTCATGAGAAGCATAGAAACATCTATGCACATGTTTAAAGGAATTATACGTATGATGAATATCTTCTTTTACTTTGCTGTAAGATATTGTTGGCATTGAATTAATACTGTAAAATATCATGAATAACTATGTACACAGAGTCATTGAGAACTGACTGTCTTTAAATCTATATAAATAAATACATAAATCTGGACTTTAAGTGAACCTTTATCCATGATACTTGGCCATAAAGTCAGGAAATATAAATGGCAATGCAATAAATCTTCATAGTTTACTCTAGGGCTGTTGAAACTGCTTGCCAAGTAGCATAGCTTGAAAGTATTAGCAATTTACAAAAAGGTTATATTCATATGTCCCAAAGGGTTTTTTTTAATGCACTTAAGAATATTTTCAATGAATCACCTCATTTCAGTAGAGGATTTTTATTCATAAGCTGAACATGATGATTTAATATTTAGGAACATTTCTTTCAAGAGCGAAAATATCCATGAGTCTTTATATGTGATTGTGCATTCATACAACATGCAGAGACAAAAAGCTTCTTAGCATTTATTCAGATGATCTATTCATGGAGATATCCCTTGAGTGCCTGAGTGGACAATGTACCACTTGCTCTGTGACCAGGATAGGCAGGGTTGAAAATTTGAGGCTTATTTTGGGGAGAAGAGAGGTTTTGGGGGTGGCTCATGTGTTAAAAGACAACATGGGTGATTTAAGTACAGTTTGATAGAATGATTATACTGCCAGTGATATTTTAATGTATTTTATTTATGCTGTCTTACCATTTGTTTCTCAGAAATCATTACACAATGTTGCTATGTATTTTCAGCAACTGTTCTTAATTTGAATTTTTAGACAGTTATTTTTAAAAAAGGCATGTAAACTGTCTTGGAAAAACTTTGTTGATATTTAATTGTGAAATACCACATGTAGTTTTGGAAAATGTTACATATAGACACAATAGGCTGCCTACAAATGTGTAAAGGTTGCTGTTGACTTTCATCTGAAATACATGATTGCAGGGTGGCAACAAATTTTGGAGTGTTTAACAACCAGAATCTCTAACGTATTAAACTTTACATCTAAGGATACCATCATTTTCCAGGGATCCTACTTCAAATGGACAATTCAGCCAGCAAAATACTAAACTCTAATGTTTCCTGGCTTTGAGGACTGAGCTACATCATGGATAATAGCTGTTCACAAGCCAATACCATTTATATTTATTCTATCATAATGTTGTAATCTCAGAAACAAAAGTTGAGAGATGGCAAAGTATTACATTACCTGCCATTTGAGGTTTGAAGAAAATGATGACTTTTCTAAAATTTTAAAAGGTTGATTGTTATTTGACAAAGGTGCTTGGCAAAGAGGTACTTATAAACGTCTGCTTGTATTAAATTCTGTAAACAACAAATTCTGACAGCTAAAATATATTATTATCACACTGGTATCTCCTGAGTAGTGTTCTTACTATTTTGTGACAGGTGGAATTATGATACTTATTTTCTGATATGTAAGCCTGCAAAGAACTGTGAGGTAAGAAATGATAAAAATATTCCTTAGCTGTATGCTTCTGAGGAAGGCAAGAAAGGTTAAACACATTTACCCCAAGATTTCTAATTATTTCTATGAAAAACAAGCAACATACATTTACCTAAGATGAAGGAAAGAGTTTCTATCATGCACATAATTACAATTAATGTGCTGATTGAGGTGAAGTTTAAATGTCTAACCAATCACTAGATACAACTGATCATACTTTAATGTCCTTCCAAACTGTAATAATTAGTTGAAACATTGCTAATGAAACATTAAACAATTAATTTTTTCAGCTTCACTAGATATTGACTGATACCTTTCCTAGCAGGATGATGTCTCTGAGAAGATAGGCAACAGTCTATGGAAATTTCTAGAAGTAATGTTCTTGACTTGAAAAAGATATACAGAAACTATTACTGAATGGATTTTGAAAGCTGAATGAAGTGATTTTAGAAGTGTGAGGCAGAAAGGTTCCATGTGGTTTGCTTGATGTAGATAGTAAAATCTTATTGTGCTTGCTATCAGGATGGCAATGATTCTGCTTGAGTTTGCCCCTTGATTGGTCTTAGAGCTTATTCTAGAAGACAACATGGACAAGCATTTGATGATTTATGGAAGGTTTTATTGCATCAAATCCAAGGAAATGAAAGTCATATTTTTCATGGATTTATCCTTGACCAAGAATGGATTCCTTCAAAGGCCATTCCATACCAAATATCAGTGTTGTCATCATTAACTTTTCTAGCAATATGAGATTATCTATAGATATATATATATAGATGATAAAAAGATAGATGATGGATAGATATGCTGCAATTTAAATTGCTGACAGAAAAGAATGCTGTTGAAATGCACAAACTAAACTATATCTTTAGAATTTGCATTATAGGTGACGTTCAAACAGTGATTATTTTCAGTTGGAAATGAAATAATTGGAAATACTTTCTCAACCTTAAAAATAAACTTTGTGCTACTTTTAAAGACTATTTAAACACAGGGTGGGGGTGAATACAAATACTGTTTGATTATATTTTTAATCTTTTTTTCTAAGTTACTGGATCTCACATCTCAGAAGGATACCATAAAAAATTACAGTTATGTACTTGAAAAGTACCTTTAAAAATAAATATTTTAGTACTTTACTTTTTTTTGTTTTAATTGTTCAGATGTGAGAAAAAATATCTTTCTTTTAACTAAAAGCAATTAGAAAAAGAATTGAAATATCCATTGCTGTAGCCATCAGGCACATATTCAAGAAAATGGACCAAAATATTAAATCCCTATTTGAAAGGCACCTTTTCCTCATAATAAATATTGTATGACTCACAGTACAGAAAAGCTATGAAGGTCAAAAAGAATTTTTCTTGTTATGGTATTTTGGGAAGGTAGAAGTCACAAACAATTATTGCTGGTCTTACCCTTTGGTAGTAATTTTATAGAAGTGGGATTGATACATGTTTTCCTGTGATTTGCTTTGGGCCAAAGGAAAGATGGTCAAATTAAAGTTTATTGTAGTAGAAAAAGCTGAGACCATTTTTGAAGGTTAGTTGGAAAGATATTATGCTGGATGTGTTTTTCACATATTTTAAACTGTTTATCATTAAAAACTACTGGAAACACTAAGTTCTACTTTTAATGATTTTCAGAATAAATATATAAATCCTTGGAAACTTAGGACTTGATAGATAAAAATGCCCAATCCATTATAAACATGGCTGTGTAACAAACCATAATAATAATATATTTTCTTTGCAACATTTAACCATTGTTGATGTCTTTTTCTTTGCCACAAAACATACAAATTTAAATATGATAACTACTTTGAATCTTTTTTCCATCTTACTCATTATTATCTTAATGACATCTTTCTTGCTCTTTTCTTGACCTGTCTGATTTTTTTGCAATGCGTGGCATATAATATGATTAAGACATGCAACCACATAAATAAATTTTATTCATAATGATCTGTGTCTAACATCTGTCTTACATCTTTTCCAATCATCACCACTATAACTGAATCTATCCACATTGTTAGTGGTTGCCATCCTCTCTTTTTATTTACCATTCCCAGTTTTAGAACCTTTTCTAGAGTTTTGGATCTTTAAAAATATGTATGAAATGAGATAACATTTATTATAATTGCTTGCTGGAACACAGTTATTCTGAATGAGGCAGCTTGGTCTAGTGCAGTGGTGTCAAAGTCATGGCGCACGCGTCACACACTGGCCCCAACCCTACCTGGTTTAGCAAAGGGAAAAAAAGTCCCAATACATCATGTGACACTGCTGTGATGACATGAGTTTGACACTCCTGATCTAGTGGTTAGAGCATCAGGCTAAAAAGTGGAAGTCCATGAGTTCTAGTCCCTCCTTAGCCATTAAAGCCAGTCGGGTGACTTTAGGCCAGTCACACTCTCTCAGCATAATTCTTTATTACTTTTTAAATAACTTAAGATGGCAAACACACATAATGCTCTTTCCTCCTTCTTTTTCCACAACAACAACCCTGTGAGGTGAGCTGGGCTGAGAATGACTAGCCCAAAGTCATCCAACCTGCTTTCATGCCTATAGTAGGATTAGAACTTGCAGTCTTCTGGCCAGCACATTAATCAATACACCAAACCATTTCTGATTTATGTCTCTATATCTTTCTTTTTTAAAAAAAATAGATTTTTATTGGTTTTTCAAAAGATGAACAACACAAAAATAAAACATTTCTTTCTGAAAGCAGCTTGGATCCGGGTCCTCTCCTTTTTACAGACATAAGTTTAAAATTATCTTTCTATGTCATAAAATTATCCCCTCTTTAAATAGCATTCCCTGTGTTTAACAGTTACAATATAATTATCTAAT
>JANHFN010005356.1:0-13662 GCA_032468175.1 Toxicocalamus goodenoughensis
AGGAAGGAAGGAAGGAAGGAATGAAGGAAGGAAGGAAGGAAGGAAGGAAGGAAGGAAGGAAGGAAGGAAGGAAGGAAATAGTGTTTTCCACTGCTGGCTTTGGCCTCACCTCCTGCCAACTTATAGCCCAGTCAGTAAATATCCAGTAAATAACATTTTCTATATGGAGGAAATAATCTTCTCAAAGGTTAACACAATAGGACTGTTGCTAGGCTGCTAGGCTGTAGACATAGCAACAGCTTAACATCAGCTGAAACTTTTGCCGAGGACTATCAGCAACTAACAGTATGCTTTTTTTAAAAAAAGTCACATATAACTGCCATGCTCCATTATCTCCCCAGTGATGAAGTTTCTAATTACTTCCTTCATTTGTTTCTTTACTTTTTTTGCATTTCATCCAGCTTCTTTGGTGCAATCTGTTTTTGTTGTTTTTTTAAAAATGGTAATTGCATTGTGACCAGGAAATCAGTTGGTAGTTATTTGCTTGGGGAAAAGTTTTGGCTTAAAAGAAAATACTTCACTTTGTGAGTTGTCAGATAAGGGTATGTAAGAATGATTCCTTTTAAAACTTAAAAAAGAAAAACTATTATCATTCAAAGAAGAAAAATACATACATCATAGCTTTATTCATATCATCAAACTCTCCTTGTTCAGATTATAAAATAATTTATTGTGGTCTGTAGCAACGTAAAAAGAAATAATGCTTATTGGTTTTCTTTTTCAGTAGTGTAGCATTTCATATGTGTTTTCTAATCAGATCTTCACTTTGTTTCCTTTTAGCCCTACTTTTTGAATTCACACTCCAGCAGATATAAGCCTTCAATCCTTTGGGTGGGGGAAGAGAAAGGAGCCTATGACACTAATCTTATATTTTAGAATTAGCTGGTTATACCAAGAAGCATAGCACACATGGATGAATAATTATAATCAAGCCACTCACTTCAATTTGCTTCAAAATATGCCACTTCAAGCTTTATTACTTGCTTCCTACCCTGTTGGAAAATAGTCTAGTTCTGTTTACCTCAAAGCAATTTACAAGAAAATTATGACTTTATTGCTTCCTGATGATATCCTAGAGCCAAACTCAATCCAGCCGATCCCTTGAATCATTTAATACTGATAATATTACTCAATGATATCAATAATAATTATAAAGTAATCGCAATAATGCATCATTACATGGCTAATTTCTACAAAAGATCAAGGGGAAGGGAAAATAGAGATAAAACCAGGCCATGTTTATAAATGGACCATTAAACAAAGAAATGGAAGATTTCATTTTGGTTGTGCAAGTGTATGCTGTTGAAACAAATGCAATCAAGATCAGAAATGAAAAAAAATCGAATTATTCAAAATGCAGATTATGCAAAGAAGCAGAAAAAACAATAGATCATATATTCAGCTTGTGCAAGATCACACAACCTGATTATAAACAATGACATAACACAGTTGCCAAAATAATTCAATGGAACATCTGTAAAAATTATTATGCGCTGGAATGAAAAATTGGTAAGAACTCAGGGCTGAAAAAGTAGTAAAAAAAATGAGCAGGTTAAAATACAGGTAGTCCTCAAGTTACAACCACAATTGAGCCCAAAATTTATGTTGCTGAGTGAAAAATTTAAGTGACTTTGCCCCATTTTATGACTTTTCTTGCCACAGTTATTGACTGAATTATTTCAGCTGTTAAGTTAGTAACATGGTTGTTAAGTGAATCTGGATTTCTCATTGATTTTGCTTGTCAGAAGGTCGCAAAAGCTGATCACATGACCCTGGGACAACTGCAGCCATCATAAATCTGAACCGGTTGTCAGGCATCTGAATTTGGACATGTGACCATGGGGATACTCCAATGGTCATAACTGTGAAAAACAGTCATAAGCCACTTTTTTCAGAGCTGTTATAACTTTAAATGATCACTAAATGAACTGGGGTAAGTCGAGGACTACCTGTACTGACTGATAAAGCATTGGCTCATCACCCACCAGTTATAACTGTAGTTGAAAAGAAGAAACATGTGGATAATTGATGTGGCAATACCAGGGGATAGTAGAATAGAAGATAAAGAGTGGGAGGAGATCCAAAGTGTATAGATCTGAAAATTGAAATTGAAAGGTTGTGGCTTAAACAAGCCATGGTGGTCATAATATTGATTGGCACATTGGGGTGCCATAACTAAGAATCTTGGACGGCACTTAGAAAAATGTGGAAAAAAATTTCCATCCATCAATTGCAAACAACCAAACTGCTTGGATCCACACATATATTAATTAATACATTACAATATCCTAGATTCTCAGGAAGAATTCAATGTGTATAAAGGCCAACACTAGCTAAAGAACTGGCAGCTGTGACCCGATATTGTTGATATGGTAATAATTCCTCCAATATCCTTTTTTCCCACTATTAATGGTTTCATCAGAAAGGGGAGCAATAAGCACAGCTTTCCGCCTTTATCTTTTTCTTCATCTCATGTTTCTCATGAGAGGTCCTTTTAGGCAGAAATTCAGAACACATTCATCAATTTGACCTGGAAGGACCCCAAATGCAGCGAGGTTAAAGAATAAAATAAGTTGAATTGCCATCTAAAGAAAACCCTTCTTTAGAACTCAGAAAATAAAATATTTAACTGTATCATTCCCTGTGGAAAAAAGAAAACAAAACAAAAAGTCACTTTTTTTTTTCTTCTTACTCCTGCTGTAGCTGTGTTTCTCAACCTCGGCAATTTTAAGGTCTGTGGACTTCAACCCCCAGAATTGAATTGCTGAGTGGGAACTTTGGAAGTTGACGTCCACGCAATTAAAATTGCCAAGGTTGAGAAACACTGTGGTATAGTGTCAACTAACTAGGAAGTTGTAGAAAAGGATAAGGGAGACAGCAAATATATTCTTGGGGCGAGAAGAAAAACAGATTTAAGTAGGCAGGCAGACGGTAGACATTATTTTTCTGGAATGCTTAAGGTATATACTGCTTCCTACTCACATTCAACAAGGTGCCAACTTCAATCTTCTTAGTTAAACAAAAGAAATGGCAGTGGCATTGTAGAGGAAGATGGGTATTGAAGAGATGTTGCTTGCAATGTACCTCATCTTTAGAATGATTTTCCTCTTTCTGAGTTTGACATTGCCAAGCAACACACGACACATTTTGACTTTGTAGAATGAAATGATTTCCAAATAGGAATCAGTTCGAAAAGACTGTGTTGGAATGGCTTATGAAACTATCTCAGAGTCAAAAAATATAACCCTCTTTACACAACCCACAACCTTTAAAAACAAAAGTAAATCGCAAGGGTTAGAGCTTTTCTTTCTCAATATTTCTTTTTTTTCTCAATAGAAAAAAATAGGCACAGGGCCTTTCTGTGACTTATTCCCATGAGAAAGGGGGTTTAAAGCTTCCAATTTCCCCTGCTAGGTTCTCTTTTCTATAGAGCACAGCACGGGTGTCAAACCTGCGGCATTATGTTGCTGTCATGTGACGTTTCACAATGTTTTTTTCTCTTCATGGAGCTAGGGTATGTGTGGCCTGTGTGTGATGCATCCTGTTTTGTCACGGGGGAAAATGAGAGGCTTGAGACGGCTGTCAAGGTTCAGCTCTTTATTTCAGTAACTTCGGCTCAGCTCTTTCAGAGCCACAGCAGCCTTTATATAGTGGCTGCTCATGGCTCTTGGCCAATGACAGCTCCTTAAAACTCCCGCTGTCGGCAAACACCAATCAGATTAAACCAAGTAAATACGCCAATCAGATTAAACTAAATGAGTATGTAACAGCTTTATATGCTTTACTAGGTGTTATATGCTGAGTGGATTTAGGAGGGATATGATAACTTGTGGGAAGTTTTTATATTAAAATATATTTCATGCCTTATACTGTCTCCATCTTCCCATAAACATTAACAGAATCCATACCAGGCTAAGTATTAACATCTCCATTAGATTGACAGTCAAGCTGAAACTAACTTAATCAAGTAAAAATAGAAAATGTGGGAAAATCTTTTACTCAAGCTTTCTCAAACCCCCAAACAAATTAGTCAGACTTAATCCATACATCAAAGAAGATCTGTAAACACAAAATAGAGTTAGTTAAAACTGTCTTCCAGTGGAACTGCAAGTTCACAGAATAAATATCATAGATGAACATGTACCTACACATGCCCACGTACCACAAGTGTCACCCTATAATCAGCATGTACAAATTTTAGCATACTTCATAAAATACTCATCTGCAATATCCTCCTGATTAACAATTCCTCGTTCTCTTTTTTTCTTCCATGAAAGCAATTGCCAATCAATTCTTAGATAACATATATACTTTTATGTGATTATGTGTATTTGTGTGTGTGTGTATATATATATATATATGTTTTCTTAAGATTTCATGGGTACTTACATGTGTGCTATACCCGAACAAAGCTGAATAGCACATATATATATATATGCTATATATCTCATCTGCCATCATCAGGCTTCTGTATTGTGTTTGTCTGTGAGTCAGATTTTTGCAGTGGTTTCAGTTTTAAATTGACATCACATGAAAGCCACAGGTCATAGCATCAACTTCAATGGTACCAAAACCCTAGCCACTATAGAAAACCCCAGCCACAGAATCATCAGAGAAGCCATAGACTCTGCCTTCAAGGGAGCTTTCATCGGCTGATAGAAGCAGCCTCGCGGTGAGGTAATTGCGTATGGGCTGCTCTAGGTGGGGGAGGAAATTAAGTCACCCCCCAAAAGATGGCCTACCCGTTTTTTCAGGGGTCAAAAAAAAAATAAGGCCTTATTATGTGAGAAACACGGTAGAAAACAAACTCTAGTTCCTTTAATTATTATTGATACATATAAACTACAGCAAACTGTAATTTGATATTGTGAACTGCATCATCTATATATCTTGTCCTAAGGGGGTTTATCCTAAGATATATAGAGGACTGCATCCTCTATATATCTTGTCCTAAGACAACCTTCCTTTCAAAATGCTTCTTCTTTTCCATGAATAAAGCAAACATTTTGGCTAGTACATAACATGCTAAATTTACTAAAATATAGCCTTAAATTTAGTGGATGAGTCATGATCTTAGAATGTTATGTGGTCCAGGTTATTCCATTAAATCATAACATGATTTTGAGGGGCATTGAATATTAAGTAAACAAAGCAAAAAAAAAAGCTATTCCAACTTTGAAGGTTATTGTATTGCATTAATATATCATTCAAAACTGCTTGTGGAATCTAATGATTAAAAAAAAAGAAAGTTGAATCCAAATGGTGCTCTCTTTATTATCTAGGAGGGCTAGTATTGATCTCTTTAGTACACTAAAGAGATCAAAGTTTAGTTTTAATTGCAGATCAGTTTTAATGCCATTTCAGTAAATAAAGTAAAACCAGAATGAACACATGTAAGTGACAGGATCTACTTTAGTTAAATCTACTTTAGTTTTTTCTTAAGAACTTTATTTCACTTTTGAAGATTTGTCAGGTAGCAGGGTTTATTTTAATTTTATCTTTTGTTAGTTGGATAGATGATTTAAAGCCAGGATGCTCCTCGGGAACAAATTTAGATGGCTTTTAGACTCTTTGGTACTTTACTTAAAACAAAAAGTTTCACTTCTAAGAAAAAAAAAAGTATGAATCTTCTTTGTATTCTATATATTGTATTGCTGTGGAGAAAGGGGCCTTGGGTCATTTGTTAACGGAAAAGTAAACATAATTCTCAGAGTTGAACTTTAAGGAAGCATATTATTCTACTGATTTCCATTCTCGCCCACTCTACCTGATGTATATGCTTGGCTTTGTTAGATGTTCCTCCTACAGATATCACCATATGTTCATCTAAACTGTGATACATCTGGTAGCACTTTTCCAGAACCATCTATCCAGGCTGGATTTTGAAAGACACCTACTCCAACTTCAATCCTCTTAGGTGATTTGTGAATTGGCAAATCTTCTCCCCATTATGAAATACAGGTAGTCCGCAATTGAGCCCAAATTTATGTGGTGAAGTGAGACAACTGTTAAGTGAGTTTTGCCCCATTTTACAATCTTCCTTTCCACAGCTGATAAAGTGAATCACTGCAGTTGATAAGTTAGTAACCCAATTGTGAAGTGAAACCGGCTTCCCCATTGACTTGATTTGTCAGAAGGTTGCAAAAGGTGATCATGTGACCTTGGGACGCAGCAAGGGTCATAAGTATGAACCCTTTGCCAAGCATCTGAGGTTTGAACAAATAATCATGGGGATGCTTCAAAGGTGGTTAAATGTGAAAAATGGTCAGAAGTCACTTTTTTCAGTGCCATTGTGACTTTGAACGGTCACTAAATGAACTGTTGTAAGTCGAGGACTATCTGTACTCCTTGCCCCAGAAATAGCCGCTCCTCCAACCATACAATTCTATACAGTGGTTAAACTTGTTTTAGGTCAAACAACTACATTAGGTTAGCATGCTTTTGGTCCCAGTTTGTTGTCGGCGGACACCTATTTTGGGTTTTATTTTGGATTTTACCTTTGCTTTTAGCAATAGCAATAGCACTTAGACTTATATACTGCTTCACAGTGTTTTAGTGCCCTCTCTAAGCAGTTTACAGAGTCTGCCTATTGTCCCCAACAATCTGGGTCATCATTTTACTGACCTAGGAAGGATGGAAGGCTGAGTCAACCTTGAACAGGTCAAGATCGAACTGCTGAACTGCAGGCAACCAGCAGTCAGCAGAAGTAGCTGCAGTATTGCATTCTAACCACTGTGCCACCACGGCTTTTACCTATGTTTTATTTTTAGAACTGTTCTGGATTTGCTTATATATTGTAATTATTTTTTTATTATTATATTGAGAGCTAGTTTGATCTGGTGATTAAGGTATCAGGCTAGAAAACTGGACACAGCCAGGTAAGCTTTAGACCTGAAAGCTACCTGGGTGACTTTGGACCAATCATTTTCTCTCAGTCCAACCCATCTCACAAGGTTGTTGTTGTGGGGAAAATAGGGGAAGGAAAGTATAGTGTATGTGTTCACCATCAGGGGTTAGTTATAAAGTAACAAATGTGGATCCCAAAGGTTCTTTTTCAAGAGACAACTGGACTTTCTTGTTCTTCTTTGAAGATATTTTGCACCTCATCCAAGAAGCTTCTTCAGCTCTTCAGAAGCAGAGCTGAAGAAGCTTCTTGGATGAAAAGCGAAAGGTCTTCAGAGAAGAACCAGAAAGTCCAGTTGCCTCTTGAAAAAGAACCTTTGGGACAACCATGATCTGGATGACTGAGAATCTCCATAGACATTTGATAAATGTGGGATTAAAAAAATTCTAACAATAATAAATAATTATATTTTCTTTTTTGTTTTGTGTTATGCACTGAAGTAATAATATGTGGGAATGACCTTGGGAGACAAGAGGGAGAGTCACAGACTGGACAACCAGTGTTTAAAAAGTATCTCAGCCCACAGAAGGAAGAGAATGTTGGAAGTGTTTCAGGTGGAACCAGCTTAAATTT
Source organism: Toxicocalamus goodenoughensis (assembly GCA_032468175.1). Taxonomy (NCBI): domain Eukaryota; kingdom Metazoa; phylum Chordata; class Lepidosauria; order Squamata; family Elapidae; genus Toxicocalamus; species Toxicocalamus goodenoughensis. The sequence goes on from JANHFN010005356.1 coordinate 7,478, forward strand.
CCAGAGAGTTAAAAAAAAAAGGATGAGTTTAGCCTTATAAGATTCTGTTAATGTAATCTTATAACGTAAGGACATAACTAGTGCTCCTGGTTGTACTTCTTATCTGGATATCTTGCAGGGCTAATGACTGTCCAGAACTCTTTTGAATTGGGATATAAATGGTATAAAATCAATCATTCAGTCAATAAGGGATCAGAGAGGTTAAATCCCTAAACTTGTGTCTTGTACATCCTGGGGATCTCTGCTCACATTACATTGTGTGACTGTTGCTTTTAATTCTGCTTTAAGGAGCAAACCAGGCTTGATGGTAGCTCTGCTCGGCAGTTCATTACAACAGCCATTTTTTTTTTCAAGCTTCCATATCAAACTGGTGGCCTGCGGACCACACCCATCCCAACTCCGCAAAGGGAAAAAATGTAAAACTTCACATGACAGCAACGTGACAGCGCAAGTTTGACACCCGTGTTCCTAGACCTGAGATGATTTCTGTAAAGCTGACCTATAGACAGCAAAGGTAAAGTTTGATTCTACCAACAAAAGAAATTTACCTCAAGGAGAAACTAATGCAAATCGTTCTCTAGTATTATCTTTCACTACATTTCAAATTTTTGAAATGGCAAAACTAATTTTAAATCAAGGGCAGGTAACTCAGCATATCTGACTTAACAGTATATCTGTAAATTCCTTCAGACTCAACCAGCTTTGCCAATATTTACAATACTCTACAATATTTGCATAATTTAAGATAGCAAGGCAGGCTGCCTCACAATCTTAACTTCTGCATGTCTATGCAGAATTGACATGAATAGCTGATTTTTGTTCCCACTCCTCTTTGGTTTTAATAACTGTGATTGCACTCAAGAGCCAGAAGCTGCTTATAATTAGCTCCACTTTCAGAAACATGGTGAGGTTGCTTTGAAATACACAGTGATGAAACCAGTCTAACTCTTCATAATCATGAAGGCATTGTCAAGAGCAAAAATGTTTCAAACAGTGGAGACCTGAAGAAAACTTATGGAAAGTGGCTTTATTTGTGTTTAAGGGAATTGGAAATGAGCATGCTTTCTCCATCTTTTCCAATCCAGCTAGGAGCCACAGAGCCACAGTGGTGCAGTGTTTAGAATGCAATACTATAGACTATTGCTGCTGCCTTCTGGCTGCCTGCAATTTGGCAGTTCAAATCTCATCAGGCTCAAGGTTGCCTCAACCTTCCATCCTTCCAAGGTCAGTAAAATGAGGACCCAAATTGTTGGGGGTAATAAGCTGACTCTGTAAATCGGTTAGAGAGGGCTGTAAAGCACTATGAAGTGGTATATAAGTTTAAGTGCTATTGCTATATTCTTGCATTTTTAGGCCTGTTTTTATGTATTTAACAAATATATGTTTCCCAAATCCCAATGACTGTATGTGTGTTGCACTGCATTGTAGAGAAAAAAGGCTAATTCTGAAAGTCATGAAGATGATGAATATGTTGGAAACAATTCTGAAAGCCATGAAGATGATGAATATGTTGGAAACAAGAAAAGCCAGTTGAGAGAAAAGTACTCAAGTTAACCACGAAGTAAAATTTTAAAATCCTTCTGCTTGTAATCCTTATTTCTACAGCAATCCCATGCTGGTTAATAAGCTTATAGATACAGGAAGATGGTGCTTGTAGAATTGGATTTCAGTGGAAAACAACTTCCTTCATACAAGCCTGATTTTAAATAGAAACTTGTCACATTCTGAAACACACAAAGAAGGATTTTAATTCTAATGACCCCATTACACAATTCAACTCAAAATTAATTCAGAGAACTCTGTGACCATTGCCCTCCACTCTCCCTTTCTCTGTTCAAAACACCCAAACAATGACGCAAAGATATCACAAGAAAGCATTATGGGCAAAACAATAAATAATTTGTTTACTCAAGGATCCTTTTTTAAAAGTATGCATGTATTTCATATGTGTCATTTTTAATATTTTTAGTTAGGTCCCTTCAGCTAAATAACAGGTCTAATCTAAGCAATGTAAATTCTCTGTCCCATTGGTGAAATTGTATGATTCTGTAATCTAACATAAAAATGATGCTAGCATGGGGATTAACTATGAGCAGGACCAAAATAGTTTACTTCCTTGAGGTCTGAACTATTAAAAAAGAATGTGAAGAATCTGTCTCATTACTTACTGCTATATTGATAAAGATTTAAAGCACTTTATTTTGATAGAATCAAAATTGTGCTCTGGAAATATCTTGAGACTGTCAATAGATGATTACTACTGTACTTAACCTTCTCTCTCTCTCTCTTTCTCTCTCTCTCTCCAACTCCCTCTCTCTCCCCCTCCCCCCTCTCCCTCCCTCTCATTTAGATGGCTGGCCATCTTACACAAAGTGATTATGGGCAGTATACAACAATTAATTAAAATTATATATCTACAGTAGGAACTTCCTACTGCACAACTAAATATAAGTGAAATGCCCATTCGCATTGTGTCCTGGTATTCCCTAAAGGCAGGACAGCCTGTTCCAGCCTTGCTACAGTTTAATCTGGAGTTCAGGTATCCTGGGCAATGCAATGCAAATGCTTGCTATGCCCTTCAGGAATTCACCTTCTCTGCTAACAGCTTGGAAAAGTAATTCATTTAGCTGTTAGCAACTAAATATCAAAGCTAATGTAAAGGGTCAATATTTATTCATTTAGTTTATAGGCCTCCCAACTTCCATATGTGTCTGGGTGGTTTATGGTAACAAGTAATATAAACCTCTCTTGAGCTATAAAATTCTGCTTCCACCATTACTTAAAGTCCCTTATACATAACTGCACATTCCATTGTGAATTAGGATTTTCAATTTCTTTAAAAACATCCCCTTTAAATGGTTTAATCTCATCTGTCTTCCAGATGTTGAATCTCTCCCTGTTACCCTGGTATATAATGCTTATATTGAATCCATGATTAATTGCTAACATGTCTCCAGCATATTTCCTTTGTTTTATATAATATGGAAGTAGACTTCTACTTTCATCGTTAACTTTTCCGCCATCTGATTATCCTAAACAAGCAAAAATAGAGTTCAGCAGGCTTTAGCTTTTGCGCCCAAATTAAAAACTTTTTAAGTTCAGTCACTCATGAATATTCCTTGAACAAATTATACTTTTTCAATTTTAAACGCCAAACATATTTTATAAGTAGACCAAATTTATTTCATTCAATGTATACAATAAAAAATTACTTTAGACCTATAAGTGGTATTATCTCTTTTTTTACACTTTCCTTTATGATGAATTTACAATTTTAGTTGGAACTGCAACTCTCAGAAGGATAGCGTATTGGTAAAATGTGCCTTAGGGATTTGGGGAAAATGTTCCTTTAATCATAACAACACAAATTTAGTTTACATTTTGAAGTGGATCCATTATTCAATTGTTTACTTACATGTGTGGTTTGGATCCAAAGTTTTTATGCTCTTGGCAAGAATGTGTCCCAGTATAAGCTCAGTTTCCCCCCAAATACTCCTTCTCTTCACTGTTCATTCCCATTTCTGCAGTTTCCAGGCTTCTCCTCCTTTCTGGAGAATCTCTTAAGTCTACAGATCAGACTTCGTGAGAGCGAGAACAATGAAGGAAAACTGCTTTCCTTGCTCAACGTTGAGCTGGATCCAAAACCTTCTCCAGATATGGGAGAACCACCTCTGCATGAAGTTCTTTCCCCCTAACAATTGAAGAAGCTTCCTGACAAGATAGTCCTAATGATTGACTCAGGACTAAATCTAGTTCCAACTGCTGGATTCAGTGGTTGTGAAAAATAATTTAATAGATGCATTGATTATGCAAATATAGAAAGGAAAATACCACTTTCCTACCTGAACAACTAAAGCCAACTTCAGTCTACCACAGCAATTGTTAGCCTTGTGAGGTCGTCCAGGTAAGAAGCATAACCAGGAATGCTAGCTCTGTCTTTATTGTACAGTTACATCAACAGAATCTTGCAAGCCTGAAAATATTTATTCCCTCCTTTCCTTTCTTTTACATGCCAGTTGTCCAGCCTGCAGCTCCCCCTTCTATCTTCAAGCTCATTCCCACGTACCTTTACAACAATACTGGCAACTTGGAAACAAGCGTAGGAATGTTTTACAAGTTTTTAATTAGGGCGATCACTGAAATCCTGACAAATACACTAAATAATTTGTCTGTCATTTCTGCAACATCTTCATGGGGAGTATGTGCCATGACATGTGTACAAGCCTGTAAAAAGCACTCAGATAGGACAGAAGCAATGAGTGAGGAAACAGTATACACTCAACATTTAAAGAAAATGATCATGGCTTACTCTAATAACAGAGTCTGTTATTAGGTAGTCCTGAACTCACAATAATTCATTTAGTGACTTTCAAAGTTACAATGGTACTGAAAAAAGTAACGTATGACTGCTTTTCACACTTATTAGAGAGATGGTGTCATGCCCCTGTTGGAATCTGATTCCAAGGGGGTGGTCAAGAAGCTGGCAGGGAATGGGAGTGTGGCTACAGTGGCTGTGGAAGAAACTGGGGAAGGGCACAGTCCAGCTGGGCATTCAGAGGAAGACCCAGGGCCATCCCTTCTTCATCCTAGGGCATACAGGGAGGAACAGAGAAGGGACCAACGTGAGTTACGTGGGTTATGGGAGAGAAAAGGGCCCTGATTCCCTTCATTAGCTGCAGCTGGGAAAACAGGATTTAAAAAGGGCATTTGCGTACAGCACCTTGCTGGAAGCAAAGCACGAATTATTTTGGTTTGTCAAGTCTTATCCCTTTAAAAACTGTTCTTGGGAGAGTTTTTTCTTCAGAGGAAGATAACTGGACATTGGGGGCCAAGTTGGAGGCATTAAAGGGACTTTACCTACTTTAGTGATTTTGTTGCTTTTGTGCCACGCCCCAGGTGGTATTTAGCAGGTTCTGACCAGTTCAGGAGAACCGGTAGCAGAAATGTTGAGTAGTTCAGAGAACTGGCAAATACCACCTCTGACTAGAGATTCTACAGTCTTCTTCCCCTGTCATACCCACCAAGCCATGCCCACAGAACCGGTAGTGAAAAGTTTGAATCCCACCACAGACTTATAAACGTTGCAGCATTCCCATGGCCACATGATCAAAATTTGGACGCTTAGCCACTGAGTCATATTTATGACAGCTGCAGTGTCCTGGGTCATGTAATCACCTTTTGCAACCTGCTGACAGGCAAAGTCAATGGGGAAGCCAAATTCACTTAACAACCGCGTTACTAACTTAACAAACTGCAGCGATTCTCTTAACAACTGTGGCAAGGAAAGTCGTAAAATGAGTCAAAACTCATTTAACAAATGTTTCAATTAGCAACAGAAATTTTGGGCTTACTTGTGGTTGTAAGTCAAGGACTACCTGTAAAAAGGCTTGGGCAATGGGTTTAAAAACTGCAATTAGACACAATGAATGTGAATGCTGATTCTCACATTGGGAAAGAAACTAGTAGCTATTTTGTAAATGATCTCCGAGTGCAGCAAGCAGGCTGATCTCCTTCTCCTTACTGAGAAAGAACATTTTTTTGATCTGCTTTTATATAGATTTCTCATTTGAAAGCAGAGTATTTGCCAGGACTCCCATGATGTTAACTTTAGTCTATTTTTTAAATAAATTACTAACTTGAGCTCAGAGAGACCCATTGCCTGTATAAATCATTTCCATCCAAATTGCTGTTAGAGAGGTCTGACAATGGATAAATGAACCCTCTATGTTCAGTGGCACTACGTCTTTGAATATTAGATGCTGCATGTGGACAAAAGGTAGAACGTATAGTTGTTACCTTGTGCGATTTAGAGAAATATCAAAGTGGCCACAAAAGTACATCTGGGAAGGACTCATCATTTTCCTTTTTAGTCATCTTTGGGCCCTTATAATGAGACACCAAACGGGGCTTTCCCAGACTTAATAAAGAAACTTCACTAAGAGCCTATAGAGATTCTCAATCATCTAGGTCATGGTTGTACCAAAAATGATTTTTTTTCCAAAAGGCAACTGGACTTTCTTGGATTTTTTTAAAGAATAGAAATAGAATAACAGAGTTGGAAGGGACCTTGGAGGTCTTCTAGGCCAACCCGCTGCTTAGGCAGGAAATCCTACACCATTTCAGACAAATGGTTATCCAACATCTTTTTAAAAACTTCCAGTGTTGGAGCATTCACAATTTCTGGA
>JANHFN010005358.1:6373-18625 GCA_032468175.1 Toxicocalamus goodenoughensis
TCAGTCAAAATTCATATTAGTGGTCTGCAGGATTTAAAATTATGAGTTTGGTGGTCCCTGAGGTCCAAAAGGTTGGCGACCCCTGCTCTATATAACTTGGAATCATTCCTGGAGAGGTGAAGGGTCCTGTATCCCTTACCACAGGACTCATTTAAAGAATAAAGGATGTAGAGCGTCTTTGGATCTTAATCCCAGTTTAGTAATAGTTGTTTCTAAGGCTCTCTCCTCACATTGTGGTTTTCAGCTTATGGCTTTCATAAAATGTCCAGTAATGTGAACTTATAATTATGCAGAAGATGCATTGTCAGAAATTTGTATACTGTGTCTCAAGACCATGTGGTATAGAGTTTCATGGACTGAACTTGCTAAATCAATTGCATATTAAATTATTCCATTGAGTGGTCTATGTAGTATGAAGTAACAGAAGTTTGTTTGTGATTTCACATTCCAAGAAAAAAATGGCAACAATAGTGGGAAAGCATAAAAAAAAACTTGAAAGTGTGATTCTTAGAATAATTTTACTTAAACAATTATTTATGGAATTGAATGGTTGATTTGAAGAGCTAGCTCAAAGACTGGTTGATTACATAACTGGCATTTTTAGTTTTGTTATATAAAATGTGAGAAACAATATGCACAGAAGTAATGTTTTTTTTCTTTTCAGAAGCACTGTTTATAATTGCAGCAAATGTTTTAAAGTTTCCAAAAGAGGGACTTAAAGGATAAATCACAAGCTTAAATCAAATAAACTCCCCCCTCCCCCAAACTGCTATTTCCAGCATTCTCTTGGGAAGACATGTTGGTCAGTATGAAACAAATTTAGTGTTATTTTCACAACCACATTTGGAATTGGTACATAACTGAAAAAATTCTCCCATTTATTTCTCTGTTTGGGCCAACAATATGGAAAACACATGTTTATGCTTGAATGCAGACTATCCAAAACCAACTGTTCTCCCTTTATAAGTAAAACTCCACAACTTTTTTAAAAATTGTGCAACTTTTCTGAGATGCATAAGATAAAATGAGGTAAAAGCTATTTCAAATTACTCCCCTCATCTCTCTTCCTGTTATCTAAATATTTCTGATTTTAAAGAAAACCTTATGGAGGTTCTAATATTTGTTCCAGTAATGTAGTGTAGTTTGCCCTGATAGGTTACCCTGAATATATAGGGGTGCATAGATACATTAAGAGGGAATGTTTGATGTAGTGATTGTCAGGATAAAAACTGGGAGACTGAATTAGTGCTGCCTTAGGCACAAAGTCAGCTGGGTAATCTTGGAAAAATCACTTTCCTCCAGTTCTAGGAAGAAGTCAATGACAGACCATTTCCAAAACACCTTTCTGAGAAAATGGCAGGAACGTACTTATCCAGACAGTCATTAGGAATCAAAAACTAGCTTGAAGGCATAAACACGTAAATGCATTGGAGATGATGCTCTCAGTTTATATGTAATATTGATTAGGCCATACCTGCAGTAATCTGTGTGAAATTCCACCCAATCTGTGTCAAATAGGTTCGGTAATAGGGCATTGGTGTGCAAATTGTTTTCTTAACACTAGTCAGGGGTGCCATTAAAAGTTACTTTAGGGGAATAAATAACATTAGATTCCGGAGTGACATGACTTAGGTTAGACTCATAATACCAAGCAGTTAAAATGGTGTTTTTGACTTTGATGAGTAAAATGGCTTGGAACACAGTTTGTTTTAGGATTACACTGTAATTCGAATCCATAATATCAGAACTTTTAATCTATAAAGATGTGGGAATAAGTAGCTGAGGGAATAAAATAAACCAGAAATTGGTCAGGGAAACAATCATTTTATATTATTTTAATTTACTTAAGTGATTAGAAAACCCAAACATTCATGAAGCACAGAAAATGTAACTTTCAACATTCAAAACAAATCAATTTTTTTTTTACTCTCATTCTAAATTGGAGTAAAAGTAGAATTTGGAAAATTACTTGTAATGTCAACAGAGGGTTTTGAGTCAACTTCTGTTCATTTTGGCGAAAGCTCTGCCTCTGGGCAGGAGGGCCCACCTGTCAGCTGCGCTGGGTGCCCCAGGAGAAGCTCTTCGCGCTCTGGTGCCAGCCAGGGATGGTGGCTGGGTGCTTCTCCCGAGGTGGGCCGATCCTGCGCTGCAGCCCCGTAAGATTTGCCTCCCCACCTGGGGTTGGGCTGCCCTCTCGGGCAGGGGAGGCTTTATTGTATTAAGGTGTCATTTTTAAAAGAATTGGCTTTACCTTCGAAGGCAAAGGGAAGGCGGTGACAGGAACGCCTGAAGCCAAGTGTCTCCGCAGGGCTCAGGTTACAGGGAGGAGCCCTGGCTGGCCGCGCATGGTTGCGCCAAATGCCGCAGCGTTGCTCTAAACGCTGCGGCAGCACAGGGAGAAGGTAAAGCAATGGTGGTGGAAGTTCTCCCGATACGAAGTGCCCCACCAACGCAGGCAGCACCATATCCGGGTATGCAACAAAAGTACTTCCTAACGGCAAGCCCCCCCCCCCCGCCATTCCCCCCCATTTCACATGTTTAATATAGGCCTTACCTTGGGGGGAGGGGTTTAATTTGATTTTATGCCAATAAAACATTCTGGGCCTTCCTATTGGTGGAGGCCGTATTGTTGGAGAAACACGGTACTACTACTACTATGAAAGAACCTATTATGCAAGGTTGCCCTAGGACCAACCAGTCAAATAGTTGCTGCTTAATGGCTTTATTACTTGAAATATACTCAAGTAACATGAATGAAGCCTGTTGTCCATAAATTGGACTGACTACCTGTTTGTTTCAAAATTGCTTCACAATACAGATATTGATTTATTACGCCCTAAATATATTGTGGGGTAATGTGTTCCAGTTCTTCCTTTGAGATCTTTGGAGAATGGTTCACTTTGGAACAATAATTCTTTTTGTCTGTGGCACCCTCATTATGAAGTGTTCAGCACCTCCAGAAATGTTTGCTTAAATTGCTTTAAAAATGCCTCTTTACGTCAGCTTCCAGATCTTTTTGAGGTGGTTTGAGGAAAGCTTCAAGTTTCCTATTTTGTTGTGTATTTCATGACTGGGTTTTAGGAATAACTGAACTTGAGTATTACATAGATTCTAAGTATTGTTCTCTATTGCTTGCCCTACATTTTCTGCTTTCATCTGTAAAACCTCTAGTATTAAAAAGAGTCTATAAAAAGATAGATTCTATGCCCCTGGCCTAAGTGAGAAATATATAGTCTCCTTTTCCTTTCCTTTCCTTTCCTTTCCTTTCCTTTCCTTTCCTTTCCTTTCCTTTCCTTTCCTTTCCTTTCCTTTCCTTGAAATATGTTAAGAATATGTAATTGCACACTATTTTTAAAATATTTATTTTACAAATTATAAATTAAAATACACTAAATAATCTATTTGTTAATCATTAGGCAATCCCAAATAATTTCTCATTTATAAACTTGTTTAATTAAAGCTTGATTTTAGGGGATTAACTGTGTTTCCTAAAGCATAGCCCAAACTGCTATTCAAGGTCATTCATCTAAGCAGTAAAGAGAAACAAATTTGTAGCAAAATTGACCCATGGTTGATATAACAAAATATACATACAGACACATGGATTTATACACACGGTTCATTGTGTGCTAAAACAAAATCTTGAGAACAACAATTCCAGCAGTGACACCACTAAACATAAACCATTCTCTTTTTGCTAAATGAGAGTTTTCTGAGTTTATTGTTTATTTGTACATACTAGATGTTTTTAAATTGGAGGAGGAGGAAAAATAAAATCTCTAGAAATGTTGCTTGGAGGGAGTTGGCTGTGGCAATGAGATCTTGTGCATTATTCTAAGCCAGGGGTGTCAAACTTGCGGCCTCACGTGACGTATCGGGAATTTTTTTCCCCTTTGCTAAACAGGGACGTGGGCATGGGCCCATTTTATCACTTCTGGTATTTCCGGAAATACCAGAAGTGATGAAACGGGCCTCTTTTTTTGGCCTCCAAAGGCTGCAGAGGCTTCCCTCGAGCCTCTGGGAGTCCGAAAAAGGCCTCAAATGGACTGAAAATCACCTGGGAGGCGCATGCATGTGCATTGAGGTACGTTTGACTGGGGCTTGCGTGACCACACAAATGGCTCTGTGTGCCACCTGTGGCAAGCGTGCCATAAGTTCGCCATCATGGCTATAGACTGTGAAGGGAGTCTTGTTCTTTATGTTCTGCTGCCCCCATAAGCTTATTCCCCACAGGATTATTTTGTTTTAATCACTTTTCTGTTATTGCTAAGTGGACTTCAGCTGATGAAAGAAGGTTGCAGCCTAATAGAAGAAGTAATATACTCCTCGGTCCATCCCCTATTTTCCTCTTGTTTTTTTCAGAAAAGTATTTTGTGGTGGTGGGGGGGGGAGCAAAACATTAATCAGGAACAAGATAGACACTTGCTTCATTCTACGTGGGAGGTGCCATAATTAAACCTTGCCATGCCAGTGCCTCCTGGGTAGGGCCTCTTAAAATCCTGGCAACCAAGGCAGCAATTACAGTAACTGAGGCTTGTTTATTTTACTAGAGCTGCATCTTGGGGGTTTATTTTTGTCTGCCAAGAGATAATTCAATGCACCATTTTTCTCCCCTCTCTCTCTCTCTCTCTCTCGAACAAAAGTGCATTAAGAGTCTTATCGCGGTTGCCGTGTTCTTGGAGGCCATTACTGGACATTCAAGCCCACAGCAAATCTTTGCTTAAGGTAGTCACAGCAACAGTTACAACTTGTAGATCTGCGCCTGCTTATACCTGTTCTTTGGTACCTGTTGGCAGTGTCATTAGACGGTGTCATCTCTAGTGACTGGTATTACCTTCCTTGAGATGTACAATAGAGAGACATTTGGCCTGATCGAAGGGAGCAGAAGTGACATACTCTCCTGCTTTCTATCTCTCCTCTTAGAGAATAATCATTGTTAATCATTGTTAGGGCTAGACCTAAGGAAACCCTAGCTGTAGCGTGCCCATTTTAAAATAATTATGGATTCATTATAACCTGGAGACTGGATAGATAGCCCTTCAAATAGAAGTGCATTTTCCATCTACAGAATACTTCTCAACAGACCTTATTCATTGCCGTAACTCTAAATATATCACATCATCATGTTTGTTTTAATTACTCCATCTTTCCTCTGGACTTTTGTGACTTTTCTCCATGTTCCTACTCCACTTTCCTAACTGGTTTGTAACTGGAAATGAAGTTTTCCCACAAAGTTGATAAAAGAACCAAAGTAATATATGTGGGTTTTTTCATAATAGACCTCTGGGAATATTTAGCATTGTATCCCCTCTTTTTCTTTCTTTCTTGAGAAAATAGTATGGTAGTCAAGCAGTTGGTTAGAGACTTTCTTATGATGGAAATCCATCTTTTAGCATTTTTCCTTCCCAAAAATTCAAGGAAACGTTCATTCAGCATTAAAAAAATATATATTGCATGTTTCCACTCTGTGGATTTAATACATCCGGGTCTGGGAAATTTCGAATCCTATGCAGTTTTTGTTTTCCATTTCCTTCCTGTCTGTATGTGTTTGAAATTGATTTAGAGTTATGAATCGAAGTGAGCCTGATCCTTGCATAAATAGTAGTATATTTGCACTGAAATTAATGAGGTAGGAAACATTATATACTATAACTGCCTCACAAAACTGTCTTTACATTGTGTTCTGTACAGAGCCAAGCCTACAGAGCCAAGCCTTTATAACAAAAGAGATTACTGCTCCCGTTGATGGTACCTTCGTATACATTGCATATATTAAAAAAGCACGAGAGAGAACTGGTCAAATTGACATTAAAAGTGGAGGGACCTAAGGAAAGACCAGTATTCACTGAGGGAATTTCCAAACTGTCCCATTTTTGGTGTGATAAGGACACATTTGTTTCTCATTTCTAGCATATGGTGTTCACGCACATAACTTTCCTCTTAAGTTGATCTGATTTCCCCAGCAATTCCATTTTACACACAAAAGGATGTGCATCTTTTTTCTCTCTCAAGCATTCAGTGCTTTCACAAGAGTAGAACCATAATAACCAAAGAAGTAATTTGAAGAAATCCAGTTAAAATGGACAAAAAGCTGCTTCAGATTTCTCTTGTGTTCCCTGTCTTTCTCTTTTCTGAATCTGTTATCAAATGTTTTAGGAACCTATATCCTATGATCTTGCTTCACGTAACCTTTAGAACCTTTGCTTTTTGTTTTCATTATGCTTGAATGCAACATGGTAAACATCTTAGTTTATTTTTCCACATGTGGACCTTTTATTAGTTCCTAATATTGCATTGAGAGAGCAATCCTTCCTTCTCAAATTTTAACTTGAATAATTTGTTAGACTTCATTCTATGCTAGAGTACATGGGGGAGGGGAGGAAACAAGTATAATGTCACACAATATAATAACAATAAATATTTTAAGCATAAAATTCATTAAGTTCCATATTCCTATGGGCCATACTATGTTCCACAGCTTATCAGGAAGCTACATCAAAATACCATGATCAATACGGAGACATAAGTCCAATTAGTTATATATATGCATAAACATTAATGTGGTGGATATAAGCAATAGATGAAAGTTGTCAGTTCTTTTGTTAATCTTGTTCAAGATAGCAACTCCATTTTTATGCAGAAATGGCAACAACTGCCAAAACCTTGTTTCCAAACTATGAAAAATTGACAGATTTATGGATCTTCACTTGGATGTATATCTAAATATATATTTGATGTGCTGCTGGATACCAGCAATATTAAGGGAGAACTAAAACATAGTTCTGAAAAGTGACCTAATTCACTTCATGCAAATTTAATATCCCTTTGCAGGTTTGTTTGTATTTTTCATTTAAACATAAAATAAAAAATATGTTACAATTGACCAACATTCTTTTTAGGGCTTGTCCACACTGCTAAGTTACACTGTCACCAGAATGGACAAGCAACACCAAAAATGGATGTGACCCTCTATTAATCTCCCACTCATTGTCAAAAAAACTCAGGGCATTTTTTTTTTCTTAATCAGCTTCAAAAGTGCCTTTAGCATTCCTGCCTGTTTCAGTTAGTGTTTATCAACTTGTTACAGGTTAACCCCAGCAATTCCCTGGTTTGTTTATTTATTTTACTTATCAAATTTATTGACCACCGATCTTACAAGAGGGCAGCTCTGGATGGCTTACAATATTAAAACAAATTAATAAAACTACATAAATAAAATACTATAAAAGTATAAAAATACAAAATACAATAGCGAAAAGATGGGGAGGGAAGGAGGGGGATGGGATCTGATAATCTATCAAATGTCTCCAACATGAAGTCCCTTCTTTGGAGCCCCAAGCCAGCTGGCAGAACCAGGTTTTTAGGCTTTGCAGAAGGTCAGGAAGCTTGGAGTGGACCTCACCCTGGGAGGCAAGTTGTTCCAAAGAGGTACTTCACAAAGACAGGAAATGAGTCTTCAGTTGAGTCAATACTGTGAGTAACATACTGACCATCACTCTTTGCCTTGCAAATAGAAGGCTGTTGGTTTGAAACCCAGCAGAGATGGGTTACATGTACAGACCTGCATATATGTACATCTTTACAGAGATGTTGAAACTATGCTGATGACCTCCTGCATTTCAAAATTTAGTACTATGCTACTATTGTTAGAAAGAGCCAGCCCAGAAGTTCTTAATTTTAGTTGCAAGAAAGAGCTGCTTGTGTTCTGAATTGTGGTAGAAATCTGAGGGAGAAGAAGCCAAGCCAATCTGTCTGAAACCATTCTGCGACCCTGAAGGAAAACTATCCTTTTGTTATTTCTTGGAAAATGACCCTGAATGCTGCAAAAGAAAATGACACATTTTGTAGAACTTGCTGTGTTATTATACACTCTTGGTATGAAGTGTAAACAAAACTCTTAAGTGACTCACACTTTTCTTGGCTGGATGGAGCTTCTAACACAGCTTTCTCTACCATACAGGAGATCCACAAAACATGGTTTTTGAACGCTGATCTTTCACCCCTTTGTTTTCTGGAGATTCATTTTCAGCTGTCAAATATGTTCTATTTTTTACTGATCAAAAATAAAATAAAATCACCAATTCATTCTCCTGAAAATAATCTTTTTTAAAAATAATAATAATAATCATCTGCAATCATAACTGAATGTTCACCTTTCAAATTTTAATAATATACGTTTTCTCAATTTTACAGTCAGGCGCCTTCTGGTATGATTCCCTTCACAGATGCTGGATCTACCATTCTGTACATTAAGCAAATTAGACTTAGACTTAGAATAACTTTATTGTCATTTTGAATGTACACTAATACATTGAAATGAAATTTTGGGCCATACATCTCCCAAAGGGTCAGCACCTCCAATAAACACTACATAAACACGATAAAATCAATCAATCAATCAATCAATACAAAATTATGCATACACCTACATACAGTACCCACATATATGAGTCAAAGAAACATCACAGTCTAGTTCCGATGTATGACAAGTTAATTATGTAAAATAAATCAGAAGGTCTAAATGAATGAATTCTTACTGCATCTCAGTCACCTATCTCCTTATTCCAGATAACTTCCAAAATACGAACTTTATGTTGTTATTACTTACATCATCCGGCTAAGCTATGAGGTGAAGTACTTGCAAATCAGAGGACAAGCAAATTATGGTGTAATGGTATCTTTGCTATAACACAGAATCTAGACCTGAAGCTTTGTGTAGCTTAATTGCTGTAGAAGAAATTCGCCAGAGCAGAGAATTGACATTATAATCTTTCACAATTTCTTTTAATCCCAGGGGGAACCCAACTATTCTGGATTCAAATTGTGATTTAGCTTTAGCCTTGTATGTTAACCCAACCAGGTGTGCCTTTTCGTCGTTTGGATAATGCTGCAGGAGATGTGCTTCTCTTTTGTTTAACTACTGTATAGAATCCCTGCTTTCGGAAGTATGTGTGAGATGCAAGAGATTGCAAAATGTTCTAACACATTTTCTAACCGTTGCCTCATTTAGCAAGCATTTGTTCAACAATTGTTTAAAGTTTCAATAGCACAATGAATATTATTTACAGCAACTGTGGTACCTCCACGGTTACATTATGAAAATTTGGGCTCTTGGCAGCCCTCCGGAGTGCTATAATTCCCCCCACCCACCTATCTCTGTCTTTTTGGCTGCCTCATACTCTGCCACCCTTCCTGTCCTGCATCCACTCTGTCCCGCACTCCACCACCCCACCACCTTGCCCTCTACATTGTACCCTTGCACCCCACCTCCCTGTGTTCCATCATCCTGCAGCACTCCCAGAAGACTGACTTTTGCTGTCTTCTTCTCCTGCTATTGGTAAGGCATGTCCAGCCTGGCTCTTCACAAGGCCAGTGCACCGCCTTCCTGAAGCTTCATGCATACCTTGGGAAGTTCTTGCAGAGCTGTGACGGGCCAGACTGGGTGCTCATCAACAATGGGAGGTCAGTGGAAAGTAGCAGAGTACAGGACAGCAGAGGTGGCGGGAGCCAAAAGGACAGAGATGATGGGGACATTGGTGTGTGGAAGAGATTGAAGCAGAGGCAATAATGGCAAGGCAGGAGAAGCATGAAGTCCTCAACAAACAACAGCATCTCAATCAGCCTAACGATCACAGCCAGGACTGTCAAAGATGCCATCTTTAAGCAGTGTGGTCGCATGATATTTGCCTAGTGACTGCATCGCTTAACAGTGGAAATTCCGGTCCCAGTTCGGGCCATTAAGTGAGAACCATCTGTATCAAAAAGATTAATTGGAACTCTTTATCATTACCAGTCGTGCTGAGGACACATAAAAACCATGGTAGAAAGTATTGCCATTTGTATGGAGGCAAGAGACATTTTATGACAGAATGATACATTTGCAGTCAAAGAAAAGGTACTGTTCATTTAAAGAACTTTTGGCCATCTTTAAAAACTAAATTGTTTTTGTGGAAATATTAGCATGAGTTGTAAGGAGGGAGATTAAGATGCCATTCAAGGGAAAGAAAAGCTCTGTCAGAGAATAATGATTAAAAGGCAGTTGTGCGTGTTGTGTTTTAAAGACAACTTACATGGCTGAATCAGATATCAACGCCCTGTGGTGTTGAGTGTATTTCCATGGATTTTACAAAGAGAATGCTTTTGTGAACTTTTGTTTTTTATTCAGTTGTCAGGAAATAGTTCCTACTGTATATTGTTTGGGCTACTGGGCTCTTCTCACTTTTTGTACAGTAAGAGGAACTTGTTGGTTTTAGATCAAGGGTGTCAAACTAGATTTCATTGAGGGCCACATCAGGGTTGTGTTTGACTTCAGAGGGCCGACTGGGCATGGCCAGCTCAATGTCATTCCTGTTGGGGACACCTATGGGGGCCCAAGTACTCTGCCAGCAAAAACGGAGCTTGGGAGGGCCGCATGTGGCTCTCCAAAGCTCCATTTTTGCTGGCAGAGGCACCGTGGGCTGGTCCTTCTGTTTCCAGAGCAGCCCCATGGGCCAGATCTAAGCACCCTGCGGGCCAGATGTAGCCTGTGGGCCTTGAATTTGACACCCCTGTTCTAGATTATACAGGTAAAGTTAGGAAAATCAGGTGAGGCTGAATTGGAATGTATGGCAGGTCTAACCTAGTATCTTGTAGCAAAATGTGTGTGTGTGAGTGTGTGTGAGTGTGTGTGTGTATTAAGCCATTCTTTTTTTAAAAAAAAGTAAAAGAAACTAGAGCCTATGATTGTGGTTGAGAGAAAAATTGTCCATTGGAAAGTAAAATTACAAGAGTGAGGCACTGAGGCATGGGCCCCAAACCCACAAGCTATCCTTTTACATTAAAGTGTAATAATTTATATAGAATAAAATCACTTTTTTAAATCTCTTGGAATAAATGTGCAACCAAATCTTGCAGCAGTAATTACAACTAGTAATGTATCTTTCA
The DNA here is from genome assembly GCA_032468175.1 of Toxicocalamus goodenoughensis. Classification (NCBI taxonomy): domain Eukaryota; kingdom Metazoa; phylum Chordata; class Lepidosauria; order Squamata; family Elapidae; genus Toxicocalamus; species Toxicocalamus goodenoughensis. Next base: position 17,297 of record JANHFN010005358.1, read on the forward strand.
CTAATGCTTTATGTACCCTAAACAATTTTCTAATTATTTTGTTTTCCCCCCCAATAAATTTTCATGAGGTATGATTATTGCAACTCATATTTAAAGGAAACTGGTGAAACTGGAAAAGATGGAGTTTCCCAATTCCCCAGTGAGTCACAATTAATAATTCATTTGAATCCTAATACTCTAGCTCCAAGTAACCTTTTTTAAACTTCATTTACAATATTACATTGAAGCCCTTAACCAGATATCTTAGTGATGTACACCATTTAATCTTAGTTTAAAATTCATATTAAAACTATGCATGCAAAGCAATAAAATGCTAAAACTTTTGAATATAACCCATACAAACCCAATAAAATCCTTCAAAATCCTAAGATTAAAAAAAAGTTATTCATCTGAAGCTCCAGAAATTAAAGAATTTGTGTCAGTGAACATTTCTGAAAATTGTATTTTAAAACTAAGGTGATACCACTAAGACAGTTCTTTCCTTAGACAGTTTTATCCAACAAATATAACATAGCTGGGGAAGAGTCTTATAAACAAACAAACAAATCTGAATTTTGGTCTGTAGCAGGTCTCAAATAACCAGGATAAGTCATTATTAATTGGTTTCAAAGACAGAGAGTACTCCTTACTGCCATCTAGTGGTCCACAGTTTTACAGCCCAGCCATGAGAACTCTAGCTTTGAGGTCTTGGAACCATCAATCAATCACCATTATAAATAAATGTTCAAGAAAGACCTGCAACGGCAAATTATAGAGCTGTCTGACAGCTGGTGGTGGTGGGGGAAACCTTACTCTTTCTAAATTCAAAATGGAGCATCGAGAGCGTCAAGTTCTACCATTAATATCATGCCAAGATTCTATTAGTGATGTGTCAATGGGAAATGCAGTAATGTTTTAGATAAAATACTCCCGGTGGCACGTTGTTCCTAAGCATTTACTAGTGACTCGCATCCTCTCATTCGGACTACAGTTCTGCTCTCACACACAACAGCCAACGCAATGGGTGTTATGCACTGTATCAGTTCCTATGTATCATAGCAGGCAGACTGCTATCTTTTGCATCAGTTGTAGCTTTCAACTCAACTTCAAAGACTAATTCAAACAGAGAAGATCATATTAGAGGACTACTGAAAGCTTATGGACAACATGCTGTAAGAACTCAGCATCTGGGATACTTTGACTTAAAAAGCTTTTTTTTTAAAAAAAAAAGGCAGAGTGAATAGTAGGCAGGATTTCCTTATCACAACCCCCTGTAGGTAGAGGCAGGTATTTCACTCCCTGGGCAGGATGAAAATATATCTGCTGAATATAACTCTGCATTGGTGACAG